>JAYKAV010003243.1:1929333-2143854 GCA_035582835.1 Phoebastria nigripes
AATACATTTTTCTTTCCAGTTTAAGAAAAATTAAATTTAGTTTCAAAATACTTGAAGTCTGGGAAGGAGAAGTTGAGTTGTTAATTAAGTACTCCAGAGAAGCAATTTTTCAACATAAATTGAAATGTTTGAAGTGGGTATAAGCAACACCTTCTCAGTGGCCTTGACCCAGGGAGGGTGGGAATCTGTACAGATCTTAATTGCTGAAGTCAAGCTAGTATTGAAAAGCTGCCAAGGAAGCAATTAAAAGAAATGGCCCTCAAAATACAGCAAGAAAGACAGAAGAACTGGTCACTAGTGGAGGACAGCAGTGGATCTTGCAGGCAGGTGGTTTAAACTAAAGTTTCTAACTGGTAGCATTAAAGGTAATAGTAAATAGATTTAGAATGAAAGAAAGGGGAGAATTTTTCTTTGTGCGGAGTTCCAAAGTCTCCTTCCTTTAACTCCTTGCAGAATATGAAGCCACAAGATGGTAGACTTCTAGTGCTCTCTGCTGCTGGATACCTTCTTGTTGCTAGTGCTGCGCTATGAGACTGACACCAATAACTGGGAGCCAAAGATTCCAGATTCTAGTTGCTTCTACTCTCTACATTTTTATAATACCACCTCTTCTCTTTTGTGTGCTCTTTTTCAGTAGAGGCAGTGTTATTTGCATTTCATTAATTTCCTATTTAAAATTTAAACTTGCTATAAGAGTTTAATTAATCTAATCAACATAATACATTATTTTATCCCTTTATTATATTTTTATTAGATTTATTGGCAGCCAGTAGACTTTCAGTGATACGTCCATGCAAAACAAACTTGAGACAATAGTTCTTAATATCTGTAAGGCTAATACTGAAACATCTGAAGGGCAAAACATCCAAGGGAAGATGTACTCAGTATGTTAAAATTTGTGAAACAAGGATTTGTTCATTGTTTATATCTTTAGAAATATGGCCTTTCTGGAAATGAAGACTGGGATTTTAATGTGCTTATTCTCCACATGGGAAAATAGAAGGAAGGAGCTATAGTAAACTATCTCTTAGCCTTTTATTTATTTTGGGACACATTATGTGTAGTAATTGCATATTTAGTAGAGAGATAAGGTAGAGTTTTGGGGCTGAAAGTTTAGTAGTTCTCCTGGTGCATTTTATTTTGTAAGCCTTAACTGTATAGAGGAAGTTTAAACTGACAGTAAAAGAAAGCATATTTGTGCCTAGCCCACTGAAGAAATTACAATTCATTTGTTTAGTCCAACCTGTTGTGAAAGGTACAGTGTATAGTTTTTCGTGTTGGAAACAAATATGAATGTAAGAATGCTGATAAAAAATTAAATTGTTGCTATAAGGTAGCCAAATGCCTGTTGTATGCTATTGCTATTCAGACACATTCTGATCTTAATGTTTTCTCATCAGAATATGGTTTTGATTAAGTAAGAAAATGACAGTAACAAATCCCATCTAAGCTGCTTGATATTGGTGATGTACACTTTTCATTGCAGTATGCATCTTGGAAACACTTTAGACCCAAGATGATCAAAGTTCAGTTTTGTAAATGAGGTATAGAACTTACACTGTTGAATATGTGAAGATTGCCAAGGTTCATTGCTTTATTTTGACTTAAGTATTAGTGTTTTGATTGTGACATATTTGTCTCTTGAGGGTTAAGAATTACTTGAAGTTTTTGAACCGTTATCCCAACCGCTGTAGGAAAGCGTTAGAAAACTGTAGCTTAAACTGTTTCGTTTTATTCGTATGCACAATTATTTTGGTATTTTGAGGTAGAATAGTAGAGAGAATTTATTCCTTATTCTGTCAGCATAGGAATAGGCGTCTAGATGTCTTGTCTGACAAGATAATTTTGGGCTATCTATAGCATTACTCTGTGGTCAGCTGTGCCATTAATCTATGTGAAGATTATTACTAGAATGAATTCTGACTGCAAAAGCTTGTGGGGGACTGTTGGTAATGTGATACTTCTGACACCATTTTTAAAGGTGTTGCATTATGTGGGTGGCTGAAGACAGAGTTGGCCTATGATCAATTTACTCTTCTGAGAAGTAAGAGTCAATAGAAAGAAGTGGCACTGCAAATGTGAAGAAGTATTTTTAAAAGGGGAATATTTCATACGCACGAGGTCAGCAAAAATGGAGTTCTCTGAAGTGTGATGATATCAAGGGCAATCGAATGAGACACCTGGATAACTCTTTTCTACACTGAACTCTGCAAACTTTACAGGCAAAAGATTTGTTCAGAGATGCAGGGTTGACTGAAGAAGATGGTCATTCTGCTCCTTGAATGGTGGCTCTGATGGCTGATGCAGAGACAAGAATTGCGTGTCCAAATGACAAAGGAGACTAGCAAGACAAGCATCTGCAGGTCTCTGGGTTGGTGGTGTAGCAGTGAATTGGTCCCAGTGGGACTAATATTCTGCAAGTAACTTGGAAAGAGAAAGCTTTACTCAAAAGGCTCAGGGGCAGCCCAAGGACGTTGCTGTAGTGACTGGAGTAAATCTGGTTATGGGGATCCAGCACTATGCAGGAGAGGGCACTCGTGGTTGTCCCTTACAAAAACTCTGCTGCTGAATTGAGGAGAGAATTGGAAAAATTTTCCTAATTACAGATTCACTCTGTTTCTGTATCCTGACATTTTGTCTCTGCTAGAGTGTAGGAGTTAAAACAGCCTGGGGAAAAAGTAGAAGAGAGGAAGGGAAACTACTTTTGACTCCCCACATTGCTTGTAAAAATAAGAGATGAGAGTTTTACCATAAAATGAGGAACATGTTCACTGTCACTATTTACCTCAGATTAAGTATTCCTGGTATATGGGTGACTTTCTGCTCTGGCCACTCATCAAGATTGTTCAACAACAGAGGTGGATAAAACATTTCATTTGCGGTGAGCCTGGGGCACCCCATAGTAGAAGTTGTTGTGGAAGGGGGAGTGAGGAACCTGTGAGAGGGCTTGACTGGTGACTGTTCCACTGTGATGGGGAAGGAACCCAGTTTAAGTCCTAAATTAGATTTTCCTAATGCTAGCCACAGAAATTGCTTCAATATGTTTGACTTCTTATAACAATCGTGTGTGGGTTCCTTCCCCCCCGGCAAGAAATCCTCCTTCTGAAGAAGAAAATATTCTTAGTATTAAGCTTAAAATTAATTTTGACCTAATATTCAGTTTTTTCTATGTCTTGGAACATGCCCACAGGTTGGGAAGTAGAAGGGAAAAGTTTTGAGAAGGATGAAATGTTCTCTTTACTGTGTTGTGGCAGCTCTGGTCTGTGTTCTCAGGGTATCAGTGTAAGGCTTGAATGCTGTAACTAAAAGAGCTTCTTTATGGTTGGACATGACTATGAAAAGTTGTATCCTATGCTGTGACTGCTGTTTTTCTGTTGAAGTTATCAGCTTTATTTACTGTATTTAAAAACTCAAAAAATAGTATATGCTATTCAGTGTGAAAGGTTTTGTGGAAAAAAATTTCCTATGGTCCTTGTGGTATTTGGGCTTGGACAGTCACAGATGAGTTGTGCTTAATCTCTGGTTGGAAACTTTTGTTCGGTATCGAGTTGGGTTATTTTTGCATTATTTTTGATTTGTTGAAAAGCAATATGTTGAAAACTAAAATATCAAACCCCTAGCTTCATTAAGTTTCAGACTTTACGTTAAAAGACTTGCTACTTGATATCTGCTGCTACAGTGCATCATCTCAGATTATCTCAGACTTGTCTGATGTGATGTGTAATGTGACTACAGAACTGGGTTTGCCATAATGCAGCATGACTGATCAGGTATTAGAATGTGCAAGAGTTTTCCTGTCCACAGCTAGCACTGCATTATGTATTTTTCTACAAAGCTTTCCTTATTCCATCTCTACCTTTACAGTAGATAATACACATTATCTTTTTATTTTTGCTGTAGTTTTTTCTGGTTTTTGTTGTATCATTAATTATCTTTCTATATTGTGCTTCACTTTACACTACTCTGTCTTCAGAGTAAGCATATTATTTCTTATTTTGCACTGTTCTTTTCTACTGCCTTTATCAGAATATTGATGACTGGAAACTTTGCTTTTGCATAAATATGAATGCTTTTTTTTTTTTTTTTTTTTTTGAGCAGTGATGCGACTTCTTGTCTAACATGAATCAACTGATAACGTNTCAGAATATTGATGACTGGAAACTTTGCTTTTGCTTTTTTTTTTTTTTTTTTTTTTTTTTTTTTTTTGAGCAGTGATGAAACGACTTCTTGTCTAACATGAATCAACTGATAACGTATCTAAATATTAATATTTTTAATAGACTATTTCTTTATGAAGAGAATCGTGAGATAATGGGTAAAATCCTGATCTTTTTGAAATGTGACAGACTCTCAAATTTGAGAATATATTTTGCTGATGTGTAAACTGAAATAAAACACATGACATTTTCCCATTCCTGTTTGACCTCAAATCTGAGACAACTAGTMGCTGTCTTGTCTAGAAATAGGAGGGAAGAGACAAAAGAAAACCTGAATGTTGCTCTTCTCAGTGAATGCAATGGCATTGTTTATTTTGAGACAACTGCTTGGAAGTATCTTCTAAGTCTGCGCAAAAAGAAAGACTGAGCAGCAGGTGAGGTTCTTCTCTTGTTGATTCCTGCTCTTTCTGCAGGATCCTCTGTAATATGCTGAGGCTCTAGTCCCTTCCAGATTCATTTAATCTATGGGTGATGTACTTCAGTGGCGTCTCCTTTGATTCACTAAACTTTTGTTGTTAGGGATTTTTAGGCTTTTCCTTCTGGGTGATGTGGCTTTGGGGAAAAAAGGGAGAAAAATTATATCTTTTGAGTGGTGGAAGGAAGGGCTAGCAAAATGTAAAAGGTCCTTTTGGTTTTTGAATAGTTGCTGTGTGCCCCTAAAAGAGCTACTTAGGCTCATGTCTTTCAAAAAAAGCTATTTTAGAAGATCTTTGTGCTAGCTTGACCTTAGCCAACAAGGAAATACGTGAAGTTAGATGGTAGTGAATTGATAGGGAGTATGAAAGATGTGTAGGTGGTGAAGAAAGAACAGGTTTTTAGACACAGAATTTATTGAAGTAATTGTTAGAATCTTACAATCACATAACTAAAACCTGTGGGGTTTAAAGAAACTGAGGGATTCACTCTTTATGATACATTTTTTTATGATCCTCAAGAACTGAGTAGTACTTGGAACCAAGCTAGGTCCTCCTGGAGGTAATAGTGGACAAGATAAACCGAAGTTTGCATTATATTCCAAAGTTTGTACTGTATTATATGTTTTTAGTTTTGTATTCCTCTACTTATGCAAGTAGGACAAATGTATCCAAATTTTAGCATACAGTAGAGAGCCGAAGTTGTTAAGTCTGTTTATCTGGATAAATCTTCTGTCTTGTTTAGGTACATTATAATCCAATAGTTTAGCCCATAGGTGCAATAAAACAACTTATGTTGAAAGAAGATGGAGGGCCTTGTGACAGCTCTTCTGTGAGGTAACAGCTTCATTCTCTGCCATTTTAGCACTACGCTTTTTTTCCTCTCAAGAATAACTTTTTCTATGAAGGACTGTAAAATGAAACTGAATGGCTTTATAAAATATAAAGAAACTCAAATATTACTTTTAATATAAAGAAGAATGAACACAGTATATGATCTTTGTTCTGTTAATAGGAGGTATATTTTCAGTAGTTCATGTATTTGAATCTTTTTGGAAGATAGCCTGAGAGAAGAATGGAAGAGAATTTTTACATACGAAAGGAAGTTATATAGTCATATGCTTGTGTTAAACAACTGTCTGTATGAGGTTGTAATTTTTTTTTCTTTTCATCCACTATGCTTATTATTTTTTGAAGATTGATCCTGTTCTAATTAAATGAATGGAATTTTTTCTTTCGTTTGTTCTTGAAAAACGGTCAGGTTGTTAGGATTAATTTGATACGCTTTCAAATCTGACGAGCCTCTGCATGTTAGGCTGATACATTTGACGTGGTTTTGCAAGCTATCCTGGTCTGAACCAAATGGTCAATAAAAAGCAGCTTTTTTGGGAGTGTAAGTACTGTAACTTGTTCTGGGGAGTTTTCAGGATGGTCCATAGTTAACTGTGTAGCCTAAGAGGTTTTAGTAGCCCCTTGGCAAACATATTGTGAAATACAGGCCTTGCTCTGCAGAGTTAACAGCCCAAAAATAATACATTGTTCTCCTGGTTTAAAAAGTCCTTTACTTTCTTGAGATTAATTTTAACCTGATACCTGTGCCTTCCTGCTGTGAATGGGTAGTATCCATGCCTGTTTTAGTTAGCAGGAGTTGTGGTATTGACATCTCGCATATCATAGCAGAAAGAGGGACACTAGTGAGCTAGTTAAAACAGTACTGAGTGTAAGGTTATTCTTGAGCATAAAAGCAAAATCTTATTTGCTTTTTGAGTACAGTTTCATTTTCAGCATGTTCGTTTTCAGCAGGCGGATTAGAAGGCTGACCTTTCTGACACTAGGTACTTAAACAGATTCTTTGAATGTTTTTTTCATAAGCTTTTTCATTCAGTCCTGGAGAGACTGATGTTTTCATGGTTACCTATATTTATGTTTCATTGCAATTTGTGGCTGGTCTATGTTTTAGTCTAGAAGTTATTTATAATACATAAAAATGAAACTTATCTAATAAGTGTCTCCAACTTTAATGCATGAATTTGTAATTTTGTGTGTCAGAAAAGCTTCTGGTCTTTGAATGTTCCTGATTCTTGCATTCTTACCTTCACGATTTTTTCCCTATTTTAATTTCTACGCATCATGCATTCCTATGTTTTTGCTAGAAAAATACCAGAAATTTATGGAATCCTAAGCATTCCAATATTAATGATACTTAAAAATACTTTAATCCTTACTATATATATTTTTTTCTTGTCTGACACAGTCTAGCTTAATATTAAATTATGCACCTAGCATTTCAGTGTTACTGGTTTTGACAGTGTTAAGCTAGGTTGGGGATGTTATTGAATAAAAAAAAAAAAAAAAAGATTACAAGTCAATTGAAAATTCCTGTTCTCCCCCCCTAGTCTTGGAAATGGGGAAGATGACAGAAAAAATTGAATGGATTACTTAATAAAATTTAAATAAACTTGCAAACAGTCACCAGTGCAACAAAATGATGAATGGGTCATTTTTAAATTATACTCCTGATTTTAAAACGGATCAGTAGGGAGGATGAACAAAACACGTGTACCGTAATGGACCAGTACTTTGTACATAAATTTGATCTTTGGAAATAAGTCTGCCAATAGTGTGTTGGTATCTTAGCAGTATGACTAGTGATCTTCTATTTTATTTGTTAGATTAAGTGTGTGTAGCAACAGCTGTAGGCATTGGGTAACTCATTTAAGAAAGACTAGCCAAACCCCAGTAAATATTTTCTAATTGCTTTTGAAATCACTTGTGTTAACCAGTGTATGGCTGCATAATTGTGACCTAACTGTCCCAAATTTGCTGCTCATGTTTTCAAATGTGGTCGTTCTCAGTGTGAGCTGCTCTTCCTTGTACATCCACATAACAAAATATTTGAGAATGAAAAAGTGAGTGTTCTTTAGGTCCATAAAATGATCCTAGTTACTTGAACAGGAGTAAAAACCAGACGATGTTTGTTTTGATGTATAGTTTTCTAGTTATTGTGACAGCTAAGGTAGTTACAGGGTGTATTTTAAGGACCAGGTCTGCATAATATCATAATTCAGATTTTGTTTCAAGATGTGTGGTAAAGTCCATATTTCTGGTTCACCTCAGTGAAAAACATTAAACTTTAAATAAAATATTTGTTTGTGGATTCAGATTTCCTGCTGTGAATGCTGCATTATGTTCTAGATTTCATCGGTTTAAAGCAGATTTTCAAATTTTTTTTAGGTCAAACATACGGCCAGACTATGCAGATACAAGCTTTCATGAGTTCAAAATGCATACCTTCAGTCGCGTGACATCTTGCAAAGTCTGTCAGATGCTTCTGAGGTAAGATTTTTAAGTGTGTGGTGTTCCCCCCATCCCCCCCCGGTGAAATATCTGAGTCAAAGGAGTATGTGGAAATACATGGCTAGCTGGTTACTTGTCCAAGACAGACAAGCCATGAAGTCATACATAGTATTTCTCGTTGTATTAGCAAGTTTTTATAATCAAATTTCCAAATATTGGCAGGAATGCTGTTAAAAGCTCAAAACCTCAAGATGTTCCTCATTTATCAGAAGGCTGCTTTATCACGATTCTTTTATGAGAATTGCTTTATTTAATACAGGAGTTCTTATGTAAGAATAAATGACGACTGTTTTGTACAGTTTTGACTACCATGGCTGTTCCATGGGTCCCGTTGCTGTAGACCACCAGTCACAAGAACAGATGGAATATTTTTTTCAGGAAATCAGATGATGACAATGCTCATAAATATTTGATACGGGGAGATTGCTTTGTGAGACAGAGGAGAACTGTGAAGCATTAACAGGCATTTCTGAACCAGAGATATGTAGACAAATTGAAGACAGATGTTGCAAAGCTAGATAAGAAATGCTGGCAGACAACTAAATGCTTTCATGAACAAAGATTTGTAAGGCTAACTTAAGCTAAGAGATTCCATGTTTTCTGCCCCTTTCCTCTGAAACACACACATGCTTGCACATCTGTAGTTTCTCATTCGCTATTTGAGCTACCTTGTTTTTTTGTAAATATGGAATGTCCAATGGTATAGAGATATGTATTCAACCTAAATGCCATAGTGTAAGTTGGAAGTGCAAAAGCTTTGTAAACTTTGGCCAGTTCAAGGTGCTCATGTTGCATATTGTTGATGTTCCGAAAAACGTAGCCACAGCATTTTAGAAAGGGCATTTGAAGTATGGGTAGTGCTTTTGTTAAGCACAGGCATGGAAGAAAAAATCCTCAGGTATGTTCCTCCCTGTCATGTATTTTCGACTTTAGCAACCTTTTTCCTGAACAGTTAGACTGACCTGGATTTTCAGAGATTTTTTTTTTTTTTTAAGATGATTTTTTTTTTCCCCTCAATGCAGTAAGGTCTAAGTGACTATGAAGAGTGGTGCAGACATCCTGAACTTAGAGATGGCAGGGCTGATCTCCGAATTTGAAGCAGTATAGTTGAGTTGTCGTGTCTCTGTTACTGCACTAACTGCTGTTGCTGAGAAACGGCTGTCTTGCTGTCAGGACACAGCCCTCGTGATGCTGCATTGTTGTGCATAGGCATGCCAATTTGCTTGAAGATAGCTTGGGTATCTCCAAGTGCTACCTTGTGGTATATAGACATGTCCCTGGATATCTAAGTTGTATCGAAAGCCTACTGGACTTAGCCTCATAAATTGCCTAAATCACTTTTTAAAATGGATTGTCTTTTTAAGCTTCAAACATAAGCTAACGTGTAAATACTTGAAAAAAAATCTGAACCTTAGTGCCTAATCTTTAAGTGGGCATAAAATCCTAGTCTTAGAAGCATCTGTAGTGAAGGATAATGTTATGTCTGTCCTGGTTCTGGCTGGGACAGAGTTAACTTTCTTCCCAGTAGCTGGGGGGTGTGTGTGCTGTGTTTTGGGTTTGGTATGAGAGGAGCGTTGATGGCCCATTGATGTTTTGGTTGTTGCCGAGTGGCGCTTGCACCAGGGACTTTTCAGCTTCCCGTGCTGGGAAGCTGGTGGGGGAAGCATATCTGGGGTGGCTGACCGAGCTGGCCTATGGGGTATTCCACACCATGTGACATCATGCTCAGTATATATTTAGGGGGCGTGGTCCAGGAAGGGGAGGGGCTCTCGAGTCTGGTGGCGGCCTGGGTGTCGGTCAGCGCATGGGGAGCAGTTGCACTGTGCATCACCTGCTTTGTATATTCTGTTTTTGTTGTTGTTATCATTGTTGTTATTACTGTTCTACTTTGTTTTATTTCAATTATTAAACTGTTTTTATCTCAACCCGCGAGTTTTCCTACTTGTGCCCTCCCGATTCTCTCCCCCATCCTACCGGAGGGAGCGGGGTGAGCAAGTGGCTGTGTGGTGTTTAGTTGCTGGCTGGGGTTAAACCACAACAATGTCCTATACTTTTATCTAGAGAATCTTGCATTCCTGTGTAGCAATAAGGAAAAAAATAAAAATGGACGACTGCATTAAAATATTTGTTATACTTTCTACTTATTTGTCTTTTAAGTTTGTGTATTCCAATACTTAAAAATACTGAGCTTCTGAATTTAATTAAAAATATATTTCATCATTAACAGTCTAGAAATTGCTGTAGTAAACAGCACTTGCTCTACATTTTGTTCAGGTTTAACTTGTTCAATCCTGTGTTCCATATGAGACACCTAATTTTTCTTTGAAGCTGAAGGTGTCACATTAGACTAGGATGCATAATCACTCCAAACTGGTCAGGATAATCTTGGAGACAGACAAGTCTAGTGTGAAGAGTAAGCAGATACCTCAGTAGATGGAACTCACATAATTGCTCAGAGGTACATGTGAAAAACTGTTTCCCTGTTAGCCATTCAGTGAATTGTACCTAAGAGAAAAGCCATGCACAAATCTGAAAATAAATCAGTTTCCTCAGACTCAAATTCAGATTCCAATTCATTAAGGGGAATTGGAGAACATTTAGAGTAAGGAAAGCAACTCCTTATTTAGCAGCTCTGAATATTAACTAAAGTGTACCTGGATATCTATCTATCTATCTTTTTTTAAATGAACAAAAGTAAAGTCAAGAATATTTGCAATATAGCCTATAAACTCCTTAATGCTTAAATATGTATTCGCACTTACAACTCTCTTGAAATGGATCTTACTCTTCATGGTGTTTAGGCAAATTCCCATTGAGATGAAATGAAGAGTAGATCTATAGTAGGACAGATACATAATGGTACAATTTCAAGTGTACTGTGCCAAAGTTGCTTTGGGCTAAATTGAAATGGAGATTGTTATTCTACTAGTAGTCCAGAAGAACTATCTGGTTGTGATTTTTGAATGGCTAGTAGTGACAAAAAGCAGATGAGCTGCTTGTCATTTGTCACTTTTTCTCGAGCCTTTAAGGACTATCATTATGCAGAACAGCAAATGACTTCTAATACCTTCTGCCATGTCTCTTCCTTTATCCATGGAATTTATCACCTCTAATGTATCACTACCTAATTTTATTTTACAGGGGAACATTTTATCAAGGCTATTTATGTTCTAAGTGTGGAGCTGGAGCACACAAAGAATGTTTAGGAAGATTAGACAATTGTGGCAGAGCTAATTCAGGTGGTAAGTCATTTTTATTGTTAGAATACCATTTTTAATTAGGACATAAAACTTGCTAGATATAATTAAGGTTTAATTTACCTCTAATTTGTGTTTATTGTAACATATATACTTGTGAAACTACCATTTATAAGCACAATTAGAATTGCATTTAGAATTCATAGGGATTTTTATTACTACTAAATCGAAATGTTCGAAAGCAGGAGAGAACTGTTATAGGTCAAACCCAATTTCTTCGTCAATGTCATATACAACAAGGAATTGCTCTAGTTTCAATCGTAGACTGCTCATATGTAACACCTACTGTATGGCATATCATCTGTCATCCTTGTGGTTCTCCCTTTATGTCTGTGTCAATTTTCGTATTTTCCTCTCGGCTCCTAAAGCTGTTTGTGTTGCCTCAGCTTCCTCTTTAATCTCTGGTTTCCATGGTTTCTGTCCATTCACAATATTCACAAAAAGGTGATTGATGGCTCTCTACTTCCCACATCTAAGGACCAGGTTTCTTCCTCTTCTTTTAATCAATTGCTTTACTCTGTGAGTTTCTTCCCTGGCCATTGTCACTTCGCACTTCCCCTATTATTCTTCTGCTCTTTGGGACCTTAAGGACTCTTTTGACTTCAGCTACCATTTGGTCTCCCTCAGATGACTCCAAATTTGACTTCTTCCGTTTATGCTCAGTATTGTATCTGTAATTCTCTCTCCAACATCTTCTGGATCTCCCACTGCTAATGCCAAATGATAGCTCTGATCATTTGCTTCCCTTCCCTTTCCCCCGCCACTTCCCCTCCCCTTCCCTCCTCTCCCCTCCCCTATTCAATTGGTGGCAGTGAGTTTATTACACTCCAGCCAGCTAGTCATATAACCGTAGTGCCATTTTTGACTCTTCTCTCTGTCCAGGTTCCTAACTATTCTTTCTTCTTTCTAGAGGTGATTTGGTGCTGATGGGGGGGGCAACTGACAAACACACACAGACCCACCCCCAAATTTCCCTCCCCATTAATACGTTTGAATTCCTGTTGTTTGAATGTGTTTGAAAGAGAAAAGCCATTGGAACGTGGTGATTTCTGGAAAGTTGTTGGGGAAGTTTCTCACTTCTGTAAAACCTGTATATTCCTATCCAGAATTATTTCATAATAGTTTGTGAAGTTTCTCACATCTCACATATCTCACATAAGCTACTGCAACCTCCTCCATTGGGTTATTTTCTTTTTGACATTACTATCTACAATCTTTGCAAAATGCTGTTGCAGGGATAATCTCTCTCCCACTGCTTGAATTACATCATGACTTCATCCACTGCTCTTCACTAAGCTGCTGCTTCAAGATTTTGGTTCTAGGTTTTTGTTCCTTGCAAAATTGTATAATTTCAAATTTTTTTTCTGTCTTTGTCCCTGTTTGCATTACTTCCTGACTTCTACTTGGCTTTTGGCTCACTGTGCTATTTGCCTGCTTCATGCTTTCATGAAATCATCAGGATGGCAGGTACTGACTTCTGCTGCAGTCAGTGAACTTTATTTTCTCAGTTGCTTTCCTGTATTGGAGATCTTCCATGCTATCCTCCAAGTCTGGACTTTTTAAAAATAATCTTTTGTAGATCTGAAAACTATGCAAACAATCACAGTATTTTTCATTGAAATCCTTTTTGGAACACAGGTTTTTCATAAAACCTCCTATGGATATTCTAAAGAAAATAAGTATTTAAAATTATACTAAAAATTGAATATTTTAAAGCAATTACATTTAAATTAATAGAGTGGAAAAACAAACTCATACTGTTCTTCACAAGAGAGCTATCTTCTGTGGTATAAACCACCCCTACTTCTACTTTTTTCTTTCTTTTGCACCTTCTGTTTTAATTGCTTTTGTAGTTTTTATTTTAATTGGGTAGCTGGCACCCCAGGAGGCAGGAGCTTGTCTTTCTATTCCTCTGTAAAGATCTGTGGACACATATGATGCAATGTGTATCAGTAAGAATGACCATAAATGCCTAGATAACACAAGGTCTGAGTTCTTGCTGTTTTCCTGCATGTATACTTAAGTAATGCTGTGCACTTGCTAGAGGGAACAAAATAAAGAAAAAAAAAAATCACATTTCTGCTTCTTTGTAAGTGGAACAAATTATCATTTTACACCTTCAAAGGAGCAGAATGTTACTTTGGATTTTACTTTAAATCATTGCCCTGAATTTTGTAAAATGATACTGTACTAAGTCTTCCTTTAGTGAAGTTGGAAGCAACTGGATTGTTAAGATACTGTTTTGTGTTACGTGTTTAGCTTACATCCAGATGTTCTGCTCTCTGTCCTCTCTTCAAACTTCTCTTTCTCTTTCCAGTCTCTTTTTCTTCTATGCAAAGGCTCCCAGACTTCTGTAGCTCTAGTACAAGCTAGAGGAGTTGTCTATCTTCCACCTGCTCATGAGGCAGAATGACAGGAGGTGCTAGGCTGTGGCTTCCTTACAGACTGCTCCCAGAGTACATCATAGCTGCAAAAACAAGCTCTAAATTACAGTTCTTGCCATGCTCCCCATTGCTCTGTGAATGAATGATTATGGAAAAGACAAATGGTTTTGCCCACTTTGCTGAAAATGTGTCCTCTCTCCACCTGTTGAGGGACTTTGGCCAATGAGTAGGAAGGGAAATCTTGAGTTTTTTCTCTTCTGGTTTCCATTTTTGCTCTTTATTTGCCTTTTTAAAGAAAGAAATGTTGATTGAGCAGTGCTGCCCATTCATAATGTGCACAGAGTAAGGAAAGGTTTAAGGAGGAGCTTTACCAGTTCCTGCTTCCCTATATGGTCCAGAAAGGGATGGGACAATTCAGACTCTTTTAAATACTGATTTGTGCAACGTGAGTATGAATGATTTTCCAGAGCTATGTTTTCACTTTTCCAGAGCTATGCTGAGAAATGAGGTCTCCCATAAGTTATCTGCTGTGCCTGCTAAGTTATGAAATGTTATTAAAGGCATGCAGACACAAAGATATCATGTAGAATTCAACATTTTCACTGCATTTTGTGGAAAAAGTATGCTCTACGTGCACGAAATTCTAACATGGTTTTAATTCTGAAGCTTTTCCTTTTGAAATCTTTAGAGAAATTAATTTATGATAAATTTAATTTTTCTAGTGGTGTCATTTGCTGCTCCTGTGGGAAATTAGCAAAGGTGGACTGAGCGTGCCATTAGATAAGAAATTGTGGAGCATAGCCGGAATGCTTCAATAGTAGCGAAATGCCTGGAACATTTATTGTATCGCTATGTATTTCTTCTGTTTCTAGGGGACTGTTACAGGGTTTAATGGACATGAAACACAATCATCCTTTTAGGAAACTGGACATTATTATTCCCCAGTCATGTGGTATTAGTTATGGCCACAGACATGGAATATATATATATCCCATGATATATGTGTGGTCTGTTTAATCTGGAGTTCTGTCATTCTGCCAGTGGTTGATTCCAGATGCTTCACAGGAAAATGCAAATCCCCTGTGTGGTAGACAGTGCCCAGGAATGATGCTACTTTCTTAATCCTGTTAAATTTTCTTTTTATCTTTTTGGTGTTCTAAGAGTTTTTACATCTTGTTAATGCTTTTGCATAGCTTCCCTATTTTTGTTGATAGAGATCACTAACTGCGTTTCAGAAGTTTTGGAACAGTGAGTTCTGTAAAGTTTTTGTTTGGCTTTTGGTTTTTGTTGGGTTTTTTTGTAGGTTGCATATCTTATCCTGGTTATGTTTGACCTTTTTTACCTTTTTAATTTAACATGCGACTTTGTGGGTTTTTGTGAGAAGAGTCAATGGAAGTCTTGACTGACTGCTTCTTTATGATAAATTATTTTATAACTTCTCATGACCTCTTGTTAGTATACTCTCTGAACTGAATAGTCATAAATTTTTTTTATTATCTCTTCGTAAGTGGAACTTTTTCTATGCCTCAAATAATTTTCATTCCCATTCTGTAGACCTCTTCTATTTCTAGAGGTCTATTTGAAAAGAGGTGATCAGAATTCAAAACACTGCAATGAGAATATACCATGAGGTTTCTTAAAGGCATTTAAATTTTCCTCAGCATTTTCTGGTTTTGTACAGTTTAAGATTTTGTTTTGTTTTTACGCCACTGAGCAGATGTTTTTGCTACCCTTTCTGAAATGATACTTAGAACCTCCCTGAGTGGATTAAATCTTTCTGTATTTCATTCCAAGTCACAGTTTGTGAAAATTCAAGAGACAGACATCCAAAGACAGATGAAACCTTTAGAATGACAAATTTAATAAGTGTCAGATTTAGATGATACACTTATGAGAGAAACATTGACAAAATCTGAAGATAAATTGCTGTGTTGTCATGCTATGCCTTATACACAAACACGTCAGCTCTTCAGATGTTTTGCTTCAAAGAAGGCTAGTTCAACAGACTGTAGAAGTTGCAGCAATAAAAGATGCAGAGTTAATCAGTTGAATTAATAAACAGAAGAAAATGTCTGCATTTAGCCCTTGGGTTTTTTGTTATTGTTCCTGCCCTTGTTGCCGTAAATCGGCAGTGCTGGTTGAAGTCTTCTGTGCTCATTTCTGTCATTATTGATTTAACTTTTTTTCCCCTGAAATGCTTCCCTGTCCATGCTCAAGTAGTCCTCTGCATTTTCATATATTTTACTTTTATGCCCTATCACTTAATTTTTCTGTGACTTGAAATCCTCCATGCCCCCTCTTTTTTGCTAATGTTCTGATGAACTCCTTCAAATCTTAGGAAATCCTTAAAACACAAGGATTACAAAATGGATGCACATATTTCTCTGACAGGGCAATTTATAAGGACATATGTGGTGTTCTTTTCTCTGGTGGCTGATGTGGAGGTCTCCTCTTCCCTTTCTACCTCTTCTGGCTTCTCAACTGCACTCCTATGTCTTATTTCAAGGCATGGGACAATTTTATTTGTCTGGTGATGCTCTCCCACTAGTTGGAAGGGTTTATATTTGGGAATGATGAAGAGTGGGACCTTTGGTAAGCAAGTGTGAGTAAGACATACCTTTAGTAGACAACTGCCTCCCTCATTATTCCCACTTTCATTGTACAGGTTGTTCTGTGGCCCTTGCAATTTCTGCAGTATCACTCTGCCCAGAACATACTGCGGAACTCCAGTCTGTTTCCTAGTCTAAAACAGCAGAATTAACAATCCATTTCTATTGCCAGACTGGAATTTTTCCAAGTCCATCCAATTATATTGAATTAAGTATTCTCAGGCAAATGTTTGCTGGTTCCACAGACTATTGAATATTTCAATTAGATAAACCTCCAATAATGGTTCTAGAATCTGAAAATGTTTTGAATATTTTAAATATGGTGCCAAACCCACAAAATTTCCTTCTTTATATCGCTGTTCCCAGGGAATGTTGGAAGCATCTCTCATCAGGGCATAAATGGATTAGAAAAACATTAATTGGGCATTTTTATAGTAATTTTTAGTCAACTTATGCATGATTCCTTTCTCCTTCAGATAATTCCATTTGAAAAAGTACTACATTGCCTTAGGTGGAAAAGAAGTTTCTTCAACTGTGTGATGAACTTGAAAGAAAATGTTACCATATGAATGGGTTAAGTTTAGAGATGGTTTCATATGGTAATGGGTATGCCCAGTAATATAGTCCATGCTGTTTATGTAATGCTTGCTACAGCACATTAGAGATTATTCATAAAAACCATGTGTTTTGACATCTAAAAAGAAACCAGCAGCTTTCACTGTTTACCTTTTTGCTGGCTTGATCAATAGTTGCAAAACTGCTGGCTCTCCTCCAAACCTACCATGTCAACAGCATTGACAAGTAAATGCTCAAATCCCAGAATGTTCATTGGAGTTAGGCCACTTTTTATTTAACTGCAACAAAGGTTGAACTGTATTGTTTAACTAACCATCCTTGCTCAACCTGAACAGAAGTCGCTTAGGGGGATTGATATTTTGTGCAGAGCCCTACACTACAGTACTTCTAGGTCACGATTTGCTTTTCTTCTGATTATGCAATGACTGGCTAAATAACCGGAARGGAACAGGTAGTCCCACAGCTCCTTCAAAGTGGCTTACTTTATAGTTCCTGCATTTTAAATATTTTGAATTTTATTTTAAAATAGGAAGGTGAGTAGTTTGCTACATATCCTTTTTATTTACTCTCCATTTAGTTAGCATGTAAATCCAGCTGCTCTGTTGTATCCCTGAGGAGCAGCTTATTCCCATTTTCCGATCTGTGCTCCCTCACTTATCAAGGTCAGCTGCTGCTCCTGTTGCTTTTGTAGTAAAATATAATTATCAAAATGTGACCCAATGGTATCATGGCCTCAGTGAATAAACAAAAAACCTAAAAAATGTTCTGAACTATGGCAGTAAAAGCAGCTTGCTGTCACTCACTCACTCACTTGATAATTTCATTGACACATTGGTGATGAGCAGGAACTTGAATTAAAATTGTCATGTGTAAAATATCTGCTGGTGGATATCCTCAGACATTCATTTTTTTCTGAAAATAGAAATAAATAGAAATGAGGTTTTTTTGTTCTTGTACTTGTGTAACATTTGGAAAAAAGATGTCTCATGAGGAAGCAATTCACATAATTCAATACAGAATATTCTGAAATACAGGAATATTTAAACTGTAATGAAATAACAAGACAAGCATAAGTCTTATTTTTTGAATAGGCTTTTATGTGGAAATACAGATACTGGATATTTTTCTATTCCTGAAGTGTTGATAGTGAAGTCACAAATGGCATTTTGGTCCGTCAGTGTTGGCAAAGTTCTCTTTTTAATCCATTCCCCCCACCTCCCTTTTCATTAAATTTATTCTATGCGAATTACCAGGACTAGTTATTACCTTCYTGTGTAGTGATTTCTTGAATCCAATTATTTAAAGTTGATCAATGAGTTTCTTAATTACTTATTATGAAAAGTGTTGGGATGCTGCAATCACCAAATGGAACTCATTCATCTAGTTTGGTTTGGGATATTTCCTAGAGGCAAAAATAGTATTCAACGGCAACCATTAAAAATCAGATTCATTCATTCCCATTGGAGGGTGGAATGACATTTTCATTTAATTTTTTTTGGTAAGAGAGCTGCAGAACTAAATATAGGCCATTTAAAGCAAAACAAAACAAAGCAAAAAAACCTAACAACAAAACCCAACAAAACCAAAAACCCCCCAAAACCCCTAAGTCTGGATTTGAAGTTTTGCCCCGCGCCCCCCCCCCCCCAAGTACTTATACAAATGACTTCCCTTCATTTGAAGTCATTTATAATGCTGAGATGAAACATTTAAAAAAGGTGATTTTATTCTGATTTTGGCAAAAATTCTGAAAGGCGTATCAAATTGCGAAAGTAAATACCAAAATTATATTGAATTTCAACACCACTTAGGCAACTAATTCCCTCAGCCTCCTTAGAAAACCTCAGTAGTCTACCTGCATCTCCTCCTTTGGGGCGGGCTTATTTTTTGCTCACTATACAAATGCAAATTAATACTTTTGGAAAAGTTATAATCATAAACGTGTTTTCTGTGGGTGACAAGATGATGCGTCTTTGGCGCACTGTATGAGAGAGGAAACGGTGACTGAAAGTGTACGTGAGAAGAGAGCTCTGCCAATTGTAAACAGGCTGTGCCTCCCCGGCCCGGCCGAGAGTCCTCAGCTGGCGTGCTTCGTCTCGGCATGCCTTATCGTCTTTGCATAAAATGCTAGAAAGCCAAAGATTTTTTTTCCCACACTTTAATGTAATTTTTTTTAGCAGAACAAAATCTACTTGCAGTTAAAGCTTTTTAGTTGGTTTACTGTGAATATGGTTTACTGTTTACAAGATATTACAGTAAAAGTTTTCAAATGTGATGAAGTACAGACCAGGCATGTGCAGTTTGTGCTTTGCCTCAACAGCGTGTGCAGTCCTAGAGAGCGCACACAGGTAAATACAGCTGTGTGTGCTTTGATAAGTCACCAAACCAAAATCTAGAGTACACCCAAATACCTGTTATTAGATTCGACATTCAAAGAAAAATGTAAAAAAATACCCCTTTTTGTGTCTTTTGTGATGTGTGGTGGTGTGTGCGTGCAAAAGTGTTATTGTCTTGATGCAGTCCTTCTGATCACCCACAGGACTTTTTTTTTTTTTTCTCATTTTTAAATAGTACAAGAAAATTCATAGCAAAAGAGGCAAATAAAACACCAATGGCTTCAGAGTCTGTGGTAAACTAATGCAATGCTGAATTGAACTTAAAGACACGAAATATAGAAAATTTTGAAGCTAAAGGTATACATCTTATCTTGATATATGTTGGCATGCTATGAAAAGACAGAGACAAGAAAAGGTGTAAACTCGACTTGCGATGAAGAACTGTAGCTTTTGAATTCCTAACGAGTCAATATTTATAAAGTTTTTTTGAAATGTTCTAAAAGTTCATAAAGTTTAGTGGACCAGATCGCCATGCCACTGTTGGGAAGTGCAGTATAACTTGCAGCAAGGAGCCTCTCCTAGCCGGCTCGGCGCTGCCCGGCAGGACCAATGAGCAGGGAGGAGAGTGCAGCAGGGTTTGCACAACAGGACCTGGCGCAGCCCCGGGCTGCCGGGGCGGCTGCAGGTTTCAGGTAGCGAAAGAAGGCAGCAGTGTTTTCTGTAATGCAACATAGCACAGACTGAGATTGYTATATAAAAAGCATACAATTTACAATTGCCAATAATGCCAATTTTTACTTATATTTCAGAACATGGGAACCTGAAACATGAGGTAAGGATTTGTTTTCCTTTGCATGTGATGTTTGTTTTGTCAGTGACATAAGAGCTCCTTATTTAGTTTGTGCATGTGCTGTTGGAGCCGGTATGTTTTTCTTCTGTGTTTAATAACAGATTTCTTTAGAGTCATGGAAAACAGAAGTTGTCTAAGAAACAAGGTATTCATAATTAAATATAAATGTATTCTGTTCAAAGTGTGAGTCAATTTTCAGTTGATACGGCTTAATGCTGAGAGCACTGGAAGGGGTGGAGACGTGTTTTTTAAGTTACAGGTAAAAAACATGCATTGCTTCACAACTGATGTCTAGATCCTTACTGTTCCTAGACCAAATCTGGCAGTAGAGTTAAAAGTATTTTTTGTTTGTTTGTTTTTTTTTTAATGCTAGCGAGTCTTGCTGGAATAACATGCTAGTGTACCAATCTCTGCCATGCCAGAGTGCCGGGAGATGAAGGATTGGCAGGGCAGTGTTTGCCTCTTCATGTAAAAAGACTGTAGTTGCAGAGCTATCCAGTGGTTATGGAGATTATATAATCTGGGGAGAATGGTTAAAATGGGCCCTATACAGAGGAGCTACTGCGGTGCACGTAGTGTACCTTGCCGTCAGCCCAAAAAGGCTGCAAGCTACCCTGGGTTATTTTCTCGCCAGCTCCTGGTGCCTTTCCATTGAAGTACAGAAGGGCACGGCACTTGGGTTTTGTCTGCCAGTTCTGACAAGAGAGAGGCAGCGCTTTAAACGTGGAGTATAATAGTTTCTAGCATCTATTTTAGGTCAGAAGTTTATGGTAATTTAACTGCTTAAATGACACACCGGTTATAAGCAGCGTACGAGCGTGTATGTTACTTCTCTCCATAAGCATGTATGTGTTTGGTGCTATCACTAAAATGGGTAATGGAATCCGAAGGGTGTTATTGCTGACATGACTGGTGCAGGGGGTAGTCGTGCGCAGGGCTGACCGTGTCCGTGGTCTCTGATGTTGGAGCTGTTTTGGCGTTGCTGTGACCCCAGACGGCGGCGGGGGCTGGGTGGGGGCAGCCCTGGCACCCTCTGGCAAGCTCTTTGGCTGTGGGCCTCAGGCGGGCGCAGGCCGCAGCAGCGGGCACCGGCTTCCTGCGGGCCCGGCAGGGGAAGGGCAAGGTGGCCTGGGAGGAGCTCCGGGTGAGGAGAGGGCTGCGCTACCACAGACCGTGCCTGTGCCCAGGATGCTGCCGCCTGCCCGCTCTTCTTGCTGCTCCCTCAGCTATGCCTCCTGCCACGTGCTGCCCGGCTTTTCATGTCTCTGCCTAGAAATGCCCGCTAAGTAAGGGCACTCTAAAATAGGGAAACTACAGCACGGTCCGTTTGCCTAACAGTCTCCCAGTACTGCAGCTGACAGGCAGCGCTGGGGAGCCATAAACAGATCGCTTACTGGGCCTTGTGGACGAGGTTGCCAGACTCAGTAAAGCTAACTGTGGTGAACGCACTGTGGCTGGATGAAGAAACTATGTATACTGTTGTAATATGTTGTATCTAATCCCTCCTGCTCCTTGGCTTCTCACCCCCTAGCTTGATTCCTAAATCTTTTTTGTGAGGAAAAAATGGCTTCCTTTCTGGAGCTATTGATTTGCTATTGACTGTTGAGTTGATCCAAAACATCAGGATTGCTTCATTTTTACCAAAACTCTTGTTTAAGTGCCTGCTTTAATTCTCTCTGTGCAGAAGGAAACTTAGGCATAGATGAGGATCTGTCATTTTGGAAAACATGGATTTAGATTTCATACCAGTAATGTAATAAAATCTACTGGTACTGCAATATATTTAAGAGTATTGAGCATGTTTTCATACAGCTCAAGAATTATTTCCTTAAAATTGTCTTCCATCCAGTCCTTTGGTGTATGAGACTTACGTTGTCACAGAATTATTGTTTGTTTGGTGTTTTTTTTGTTTTGTTTTGTTTTKTTTTTCCATTTCAGTTAAACATTTCTGTATCTTCCTTCGTGCTTGGTTTTCCCACTCCTGCCTCTTTCCCTCTCTTGTGCAAATCTGCAGTTACTCACCACTGTGCATCAATCCTTAGCAGCAATACAGCCTTCATTTAAAAAAAAAACAAACTAGGATATAATTGAGCTTTTTGTTCTTATTCAGTAATATTACCTTCATTGTAGCAGTAGTTTTAAATTTTTCTTCTTTCCACTGCAGATGAAACAAAACTTGTATCCTATGTGGGGTACAGAGAGAACACGTCCAAAGACTCAAGAGTTTGAAAACTGTTTTTAAACCAAGCTTTTTTTTTTTTTTTTTTTTTTTTTTTTTTTTTTTTTTTTTTTTTTTTTTTTTTTTTTTTTTTTTTTTTAAACCAGCTTGCTAGAGGGCTTAGTAATTTGGTTGTGCCTCAGGTTACTGCTTTCTGGCTTGCCTCGGTGGGTGTCCTGCATCAGCTTATATCAACTGCAAGTAAATTGGATCAACCTAATTGTTCCCTTTGTTATGCAACATGCTTTCCTCTGCTTGGTTTGATTAAAAAAAAAATGCATGAACCTTCGTGCAAGCTACCAGTTAGAACAAGTTTGCAAAAGCAGATCAGTAGTTCACAGATACGCGTTATTTCACACTGAAATTTTCAGGGATCCATATTAAGTGTCTTGGACTACAAAATACATTAAAAAAAATTAAAAAGAAGTCTCAGTCTTGTCAGAGAGTTTCTGATTTCACACAGCTCTGGTTCATCCAAATTTAAAGAAAGAGGTAGGTGAGTTACTAAATGTATTTAAGCACTTGCCCGGAAAATAAGGAAATTAATAATTACATAGGAAATTCTAGCTACCTTAAATACAAAGTAGGAATAGTGAAAGTTGCTACCTTATTAAAGCAATGCAAGCAGCTTTGATACTTTTGTGTTTGTGGACATTATCTGGGGCAGATAATGCCAAACTGCATATTTTTCCACTATCCTATTCATAAATGATTAAAAAATAAATTTGTTCTTGGTATCAAAAGATGTTGATGTGTGAACAAATCTACTAAGAATCTTTTGAGCCTAGTGTCAGAAAAAATGGGATATATGAAAAAACTTACATACTTAGTCTACATTACTAAGAATATTTTTCAAAGTATGATCTTTCTACAAGATAAAGATAATTGTGGTGGTGGTTGGGGGAAATAACTTAAGAAAACCAGCTTTGCCTAGTAGACTGTGGGAATGAAAGGAGTGCAATGTGCCTACATGAAAACATGTTTATTCATATCCTTGATTTGTATTTTTGCTATGCAGAAACGAACTAATGGAATTAGAAGAAACTCTAGACACGTGGACCCAGGTTTGTGTCATGACTTTTATTAGTTAAACATTAAATAAAAAGAGCGAGAAAGCTGTAAATCACTTTATAAAGTTGCATTATGAACGCTATTGTAATGCATGCAATGTTGAGAACTTTATTGCTAAAGTCGTGAAGGTCTAAAGCGATTGCTCTGTTTGTGATTTCAAAGATAAGGTCAGCTGATTGAACTCTATTTTTTTTCCCCTTGTTTTTTTAAGCAGTGCTGCAGTTCTACCTGAACAACAAAATGCCTCTGGGCTTTCGGTTAACATGACCCACCCTACTGTACTCTGCAGTTTTAAAAGAAATAACTAAGTGATGAAAAGCAGACAGTTGCTTATAAAGCTTAGGTTCTGATCTGCAAAGTTGTGGGTATTGTCAACTCTTTTAACTTTAGTGGCGCTCAGTGCTTGGCTGTATTGAATTATGAGTTGCTCTTCTAAAAGGCATAAACCAATTGCAGTTTTATGTAGAATTTCAAAATGATTTTATTCTTCCTCTTAGTTTATAGTAGATACTTCTGTGGAGTCATGGCAGCAGCAGCCCTTAAGAAAGTTAAAGCTTGCTTATAGACTGTGTACTCAAGTGGGTGAACGTTTCCACTGGAGACCCATTACATGTCTGTATAAAATACTCAGTGGTTTTCAGTGTAACTGTGTGATATTTTTAGTGTCATCTTTTACAGTAATTACACTTCTGTCCTTTATGTTTCTTGTATAGTTTAATTACTGGAGATTTGTTATGCAGATATTATTTGGAATAAAACTAAGCTGTGGATTATTAAATATTTCTAGATGTGGACACCTGAGAATAGTTGGGAGTCAAACATTAAACAGGATGGCAACTCTATACACCACATTATAGCCTGGCAGTGCTAAGCACTTTTCAAAAAGTAGGAATGCTGGTTGTGCCACTAGCATTGCAGCTGCCTTGGCTCAGAAAGTCTAAATGTTGTAACTAGCTGAAGCACACCACACCTTTCTTACTCACGTAACTTTGACATGTTTTGGAACACGTATTGTCACTTTCTTCCCTCTAGCAAAAAAAATTGCTTCATGATACTCCTAAATTGTTCTGTGTGTTGTTGACTGAAGTCATTAAAGAAAAAAGAAAAAAATGAGCACCCTGTAACTCTGAAAATTAATACAGTCAGAGGGGGAAATGTCAAGAATATCAATTAAATAATGCAGAAGAGGCTAAGAACACTTCTTCCAAGTGGAACTGTTTGAGTTCTTCCCGTTCAGTGGTATATGTTGCAGTGAAGTGTAATGTGTGCTTGCAAGAATAGTCCTTATAGGTCTGGATCTTTGAACATAGCTGTCTCATGTAGACTCCTAAAAGGTTAAGTAATTTAGCTTTGAGAACCTTTTGAGTATACTGGTGGTTTTACTTGCTGTTGAAGTCTGATAGAAATATTTACGTGATCTTTATATACAAGGATACTTTAAAATTAGTTTTTACTGAAGACTAAGTACTGTTCAAATCACCAGAGTCATTGAATTAAATAGGTGTTTAAAAGCTGTATGAAACCAATGCCTAAAATACAGTTCTGCCCCCCCGCCCCCATCCATTTACCTACACAGAACAGTTCTTTGAGTTGTTGAGGTAGTCTTATTGACTAAACTTCTTAGTCCCCCTTATATTTTTGAAAGCCAGTAGAAATGCAGAACATCTGTGTTATGTTTAGGTCCCTTTATTAAAGATATTGTTGCAGAAGACTGTCTTACAGAATTACTTCTGACATTATAAATCTAAAAAAAAAAAAAAAAAAAAAGATATTGCATACTAACGTGCTCTGTACTTTGTCAGTTTTCAAATGAAGTGAGCTTTTTTAATTTGCATTTTGTCAGCATATGCGTTCTGAGTCCTGCTGTAACTTGGAGGAGATAACTTTTAAAGACATGAATGTCTTTGGTAAACTCTTGGCATCTCTTTTGCATATTCTAAGTAATATTGCTCATCAGATTGCACATTGCCTTGAGAGACAGAAGATGCTATCCAGAGAGCAGCACTTGTAAGAGATCAGTTATTTCAGGCATACATTACTGCATTGATCCTAAGACCTTTGCAAGAACACTGGCATATGAATCTCTGGAAATCCTAGCACCATGGTGCGCTTTTTGCTGAGAGAGGTAGTCAAAGTCAGAGATAACATTTAAATCTTAATGTGCTGTCTTTTTTTTTTTTAAAAAAAAAAAAAAAAAAGTTCGCTGCACAGACTGGTTTCTCTTTAGGAGGTTTAATATGCTGCCGCTACCTGTGTTGCATGTTATGGTGCTGAAGCATGGGTACTAGTTTAGAAAAGCAGGCATTTGCTGTGAATCAATAACAGGCAGCTGCAGTGTCTAAATGTTGATGGAGTTTGGTATCAGCAGTAAATACAATAATTTTGGGCKGTAAATATTTTAGCACAAACTTTTCAACATCGTGTTCTGTCTTGTCTCTTTCTGTTGTCTGTCTTTGGCTATTTTGGTAAAGAATAATGAATGTGGGAGGCATAGCATAGTCAAGTTGATGCGTTGTGCTTCTCTTTTTATGCTTGTTAGAGCCAAATTCAACTTTTACTGACACAGCTTAACCCTGAATGAAAAATCATTTAAGTTTGATGAGAAGTACTACGAGTAGAAGGATGGTCTAAACAAAACAATGTGAGGATATTGGATTAAAATATCTCTTGTCTTCTGCTGATAAAGCTCAGTGATGGAGGAACCTATCTAGCTGAACTACCCTAAAAGCAATAAGTTGTTCATGGCTGTTTCATTTGTTTTTCTTTGAAGTTTGGTTAAAAGTTTTGACAGTGACAGTTTCCTCCTCGAGATTTGCTTTGTGCTGTATAAGAAGGAAGTGTAGAAGAAGTAGTGATTAATGGATGATGAGGCAGAGAAATTCCTGGGAAATGAAACAGTCATGAGAAAAGAAATATGTGCAGAAACTGTACAAAAAGAAATGTGTGCAGAAACTGTACAAGTGAAGAACAAATTGGAAAGTGAAAGAAAATATGACTTTGTCTTTTCTTTATGCTGTGCACTATGACCTTAGCTTGTCGTCCAGTTGCAGACAGCCTCCTGAATTGGTCCATCTACTAAGTTTTAGGGGAGACAGATTTTAGAAAACCTTTCTTTGGATTAATCAGCAGATAATAAAAGCCCTTGAGAGAATGAACCTGTAAATGCATCTGCACCTATAAAGCCAGGAAAAATTTGGTCTAGAGTTTGCATTTTACTGTAGAACAACATGATTCTGCTTAAATGTATTTGAGAAGTGATTAGATTGGTGTCAGTTTTTGCCTAGGATGGGCATATGGAGTGATAATTGTATAACTTGTTTTTAACTTGTCTAAGGAATGTCATGAAAACTTTTATGCATGTGTTTAATTTTAAGCATGTGATTTGCACTACTGACTTAAATAACAAATGGACCATTCGTATGTAATTAAGGCTTTGTATATTTTCTTGAGAAGGATGATRCAATCCAACTGATGTTTTTAATAGAAAATAATTTTTACTCTTATTAAAATACATACAAAATTATTTCTTTCTCAGCTATTGGAATAATACAGTGTATGTTTGCTATCTTTTTATTTTTTTAACGGTATAAAGAGTCTAAATGTGATAGATTCACAGCTTGGTGTTTTTAAAACTAGTTTTACCCTAAACACTTCTGCTAATATAAACATTGGAACTTTAATCTCTAAAAGTGTGAAAATATATTTCATATCAGAAGGATCAACTTGGTAAAAATAGAACACTAGAAGCCTTATATTCAAGATTTGTTGCAGATTAAACTCGAAATCTGAGCTGTGAAAGAATGTCACTGAGCATGTTCTGACTTCTTAAATAGCTGATTTCTTTATAAGCATGGATTAAAACTTAGAAAACCTTAGTTCTAAACTGAGGGACAGAACCAACAGGTCTTCTCCCTTCAAAGAAAGTAAAATATTGACTGGATTTTTTKKGGGGGGGGACACAATATTAGCAAGAAATGTATGCAATGCAATAGCTTGGGCAAAGCTATTTTTCAGCCTGGGAGTTCAAAGTTCAAATAGTAATTTTAAAAAGAGGTATTTGTATTTCTGGTTGGTGTCTAGTCCATAACTTCTTTGTGAAGCAATCCTTTAATATTGATTTTACACAAATTATAAAGAAAAGGATCTGAAGAGAATAATTGGGTTTATGGCCTGAAGTATATATGTTGGGGGGGGGCGGGGGGGAGAAAAAAAATCTGTGCAGAGAGAAGTACAGCATTGGAGATCTGTTTGTTTAATTAGACATAGTGGGAAACGAGCTACTGTGTGCTTCATATTTTGTTGAAATTGGATTGTGGAATCTTTTAACTCGGTTGTGTCATTGTTATACGTGTTTGATTACTAAGCAGTGAAACAATATTCAGATGTTTGTATACTGTGGTAACAATTGCATCTCGTCTTCGTAGTAAAAATTAGAGGATAGTGTAATATTGGCAGTTTAAATTTCCTTTTCAGTTAAGAATGAAGTATATTAGACTGTGAGATATTTCAACAAATTCTGACACAGTGTGCTCTGTGATATGGAAGTCTAACTCTGATTTCCATTTCAGTGCCACTCCAACCATATGCCCAGCCAAAAGCAAAATCTGGCCCAAATTCAAATGCTGGGATATCCCAACCTGCAGATAATTCTTTGCCAAGCATGTAGTTGTTATAGATAAAACTACTGTCTTTAACTGAGAATTTGAAGCATGTCTCTCATTTTTTTTGTCTTATGAACTATCCAGGCAAGTCCTTGGTAGTCCTGATTGACTGTTGTCTTTCTCGTTCAGCCCAGTATAGAGAATACCCAATTTCATGGATAAGAAGAGATAACCTTCTGCAACGTGAAGCCCACTGCTGAAAAACTGGCATTCAGGAATTTATTTCTCCATTTCAGCAATGGGGGCAGCTACCTGTGATTCTGGCTGGATCTCTGGTGGCCCGTTACTAATTGGCTATCAATGTCATTGTTGAGAACAAGAATTTATCTTAGTTTTAAGCCACAGAAAAAGGTCTACCAAAAATAAAAAGCCAGTATTAAACAAGCCCCCAGYGTTTAGTTTTCTCATGAGAAGTGAGGAGCTGACTGATGTCACTAATAGTATCTCCTTATTATGACTAACTTCATCAAGATGGATTAGACCGAGGTAGCATTTTTTACTTTAGTAAAGGAGTTTCTGTGTATAGAATCAAGAAAAACATCGATAGGTGTTTTTCTGAGACATTCTTAGTGTTACTTAGTTATTTTTCCTGTCATAAAATGTAAGTGTGAATAGCAATCCCCTTTTAATAGTTCTTGTCTTTCCTTTCAGACTGAGTAGAGCAAACCATTACAGGCCATTTGTTTCTGCATCTTCCCTCAGGACCTTGTGCGCAGTCCCACAGGCTTATTTCTTTCTCTGTTAAATATCTATGGAAAAGCTTCTGGGGGAGTTGATGTGACAGCATGGGCTGAAGTACTAGAGTATACATAAGACATTCTTTTCGGCTTTAGATACTATTTACATTGGACATAACCATGGGTTTTAATGGCTGGTCAAAATGAATGTGTACATGAAGGAGCAGCTGACTGTAAATTAAATTGGGGAAAGCCTGAAGGAGTACTGGAGGAAAAAGAAATGTTTCACAAAACTTCCTCTAGTGAAGAGTTTGTTGTTTGACATGTTTGAGGTCTTTCCCACTGCTTACTGGTATGGGATAACCTAATAAGGTTCATAGTAGTAAAACATCCATCGCATCCTGTAACTGACCAGCAGACTTGGACGCTTGCTGCATGCAGACTAACCAGAATGACCTGCTCGTTTATGTCCTTTTGATTTAGTTTTTGCAATTTCCTATTATAGATAAAAATGCAGCCCACGGCTTAAAAAATGCAGCCTATATGGCTTAAAAAAAAAAAAAAAAAAAAAAGAGAGAGAGAGAGAGAAGTTACTATTTTAGAGACTTGAAAGAACTCAAATGTCTGCTTCTCTTGGAAGTAAAGTGTGTCTAATAATTAACAATCATAACAATGTATATATAGTTTTGCGTGTTTTCCCTAGAGATAATTTTGTAATGTTTGTGGAGCATTAGATTTGCTAAGTAGCTAAAGACTTCTCTACATGGTAATGTATTAAGCTACAGAACCAAAAATGAGCTTTGATTATACATATATGTATAAAACACATATGCTTAACTTTTGGGGGGAGTTTATTGGGTTTTGGATGCTTTTTCCTTCCCTGCACAGCATCTAAACACTTTGTTCAGGGTGCATATAAAGTATACAGTGCATGTCTCTAGGAATCTGTGTGAACCAGGTGAATTGCAGGTAAGAACTCATTTAACAGGGCAGTTAGGAGCACACTTGCTGCAAAAGGAAGACTCCTTAGCAGGATAGAGGCAATACTGCTTGCTGACATGCTGTATCATTCTGAATGTTCTGGAGTCCTTCAAGGACTTTGATTGCAGCTGTAACCTGACCAGCTCTTAGTATTGATAGATGTGTTTTGACATGTTTTACATCATGTAACTGGGACAGTGTTGGGGTTTGAGACCAGAGTCAGTGAATTTCTTCGTGGTCACCACGTTCTTAGGAGCAGTTAATGGGACAGCTTCCTCCAGGTGGACCTCAGCAACAATGAATTCAGAGATACACTGAATTGTGTGACCTAATTTGTGAGGTCAAATTAATTTATCTCACATATTTATTAAAAATACATATTACATTGAGGATCTTTGTTTTTTTTTTACTACAGCGCTAGTGCCGTGTGCTGAGCTATTGTTGCTTCCCAAAATAACGAATTCATCTTTGTTGTGATACAAGAAAGAACATGTCTAATGTTTTGCACCAAGAAATTTTCCACTAATGCATTTCTGGAAGGTAAAGCAGAGTTTTGTCTTCCAATGAAGCATTTCAAATGCAGTTTAATGATTTTTATTTGGGTTGTTATATTTTAAATTAAAATTATTTTTACATTCCTGTTGGGGAGAGGTATTTTGAAAGGTGCCTGTCCCTTTGGCATCTCAGCAGTGAGCTAACATTCAGAGAAGAACATAGCCTTTAGCCTTTTCTTTTAATTAAACATCAGAAGACCCAGATGCCAAAGGGTGAAATATATTTATTTTGTCAAACTCTTTCATCCTTGTCTGGTTGGATTGCAAGATTAGTTTGTAGTTGAGTAATTTAGGCTCTTTTGTCTTACTGGATGTATTTTTGGGACTATCTCTATATCTTGAGCAACTAACGTTTTATTTTTCTCTTAGAGAAATAGTGGTGTTTAATACATGCCCAGCATGTATTAGCATAATTTTTAAGGTGAGGTGGGTTAAAAGTCCTACAGTTATCTTTCTCTTTTTCTGCATAAAAACACTCTCAACATGGACTGTTCTAAGCAAAACATCACTGTTTACCGATAACTACAAGGGAGTTGGCAGGCAGAAAAAAGGAAAAGATTAAGGTAAAAGTGGACAAAATGGGCATACAAGTATGATCAATAAAAGAAAAAATATACTGTTTTGCATTTTACACACACACACAAAATAGTACACCACTACTTAAAAAAAAAAAAAAAAAATCATACCATTCTGAAGCTTTCTGGTGCACAAATGGAGTAAAATAAGTGTTATTTACCGCCTTACTGTGGGAGGACCTATGCCATCTGTATCTCCAGACGCCAAGTCACAGCAGCTCCCTCAACTCGTGCATTTGAAAGAGAATATTGTTGCCTAAATATTGTCACACAGGTAGTGCACTTGCNAAAAAAAAAAAAAAAAAAAAAAAAAAAAAAAAAAAAAAAAAAAAAAAAAAAAAAGGCATGTGCAGAAATCACAAGGCCCAAAGTTGCCTTTAGTTACCATGGCAAGTAGAAGGGAATTGCATAGTATTTTGCTAAAGTTTATTGGGTCTTATAAATCTCTTATTCATCTTCAAGACGAGTATTGCATTTACCCATATATTTTCATATCTGATTTTCATCTTCAGGGTACTGTCATCCTCAGAAGGCAAAACAAAGATAATAAGGCAATGAATGATTAAAAATAGTCAAAAGTTACTGAATTTTAACAGTACTCTAAAGCATATGGTTTCTTTTTTTGTGGCTCACTCATTTAACTAAATCAGTATTTGATCACTACTTCAAAGTAATTCTCACACAAAGAATTTGGGAAACATTGTAGAACTGAAAGCAGCCATCCCACGGGAGAAAAAAGACTGCTGAAAATTCACTGAAGAGAAGCTCCCAGAACTGCCTCTGCCTTCTGCCTGAGGAAGGTTGTACAGCTTGGTAGAAGGGGCCAGAGGCAAGAGCCTGAGAAACTGATGGTGCTTTTCAGGAGAGTTTTTAATCTGCTCACCTCTTTGAGCTTCCCAGAGAAGAGAACAATGAGGCTGAGTTAGGCTGCAGGCCAAGCTAGCCCAGGATCCCTTCTTCAACAGTAGCCAATTAAATGGATGCTTAAGGATAGGATATGGGGTAAGGTGGTGTGGTACTTCCCCCAGTACCTTGTGTTCTTGTTTCTTAGCTTTTAATTTTTCTTCCATATATTTTCATTACCACTTTTTGAACCAATCTAAAATCTTGGCATTCACAACATCCTTTAACTGTTACTTTCATAATTAGTTGTGTGAATAAAGTACTTCTTTTTGTTTGTTTTAAACCAGCTGCCTATTACTTTGACGCCTCCTATTTTTTGAATCAAGAAAGTGAATAATAAGAAATAACGAATACTTTTTCTCTGGTCACTGTCTCTATGCCACTCACGAGTTGTCTCTGTTATATTCCCTCCAGTCATCTCTCCTCTAGCTTGAAGAGCCATTATCTGCTTAATTCTTCTGATACAGAAGCTTTTCTGTACATCTGACCATCCTGTTTGCTTGTCTGCGTACGTCTAGGTCCAAGAGTGGTCAGTCCTTCCAGTTCTGCGGTCTGCTCCGAGAAATTTCTTAGCATTGGTACACAGCAGAATTAGATTATGATCTTAAAGAACTGATTTTAAAGAATACTTAGCAATTACTCTGAGATCTGTTGTCTAGATGATGGTAACTGTTTTAGAGTCCATCATCATGTATGAATATTCAACCCGTATGTTACTTTGTATTTGTTAAGTTACATCTTAAATGAAGTTATGACCAAATGACCTCCAAAGGTTCCTCCAGCCAAAGTTATTCTGTGATTTATAATCCTTTTGTTACAGGCACTTCAGTTCATGAAATCTTCCTTCAATTCTTTGCAAGTAGTGTTCTTTTTAAAGAAATAATTTTGCACCTTCTGCAAGACTCAATCCACTTTTACTCCTATTTCAATACTGCTTATTAATTTTTTGAACAAAGTCAGTCCAAGCACAGATTCCTTTGGGTGACCCTTTTGGAAACCACCTTCTATTTGAAAAAAATATTACTCTTTCAACCTTTTACTTCCTGTTCTTTTGCTGCTTATTTATCTGGGGGGAACTTTGCCTCTCCTGTCATGAAAACTGTAAGAGACCCTCATAGTGAGTCCTGTTAAAATTATTTTGCTAATCCATATTAATATATAATCTTGATCCTTGTGTTCATTGTCTACTTCAAAGATCTCTAAACAATGTCCCCAATTTTCCTTTAAAAAGTATTTTTAGTCTTTACATTATATTTATCCATATATTTGCAAATTCTGTTTTTATAGTAGGCTTTAACAGTCTGCCTCGTACAAACATCAGATATCTGTGTTGGGACATCTACTGATTACAACTGACACGCTTTAAAACATTGCTTTCACACTTAACCTCCCATTTCTGTGGTACTGAGACTGTTTCAAGAAATAGCTTGCAGATCACAATTAAACAACTCAGCAATTTCATATTTGAATTTATTTATTACTTAGTCTTTCCAAGTAATGACTGTATAAAAATTGATCCGATTGATTTTTCAGTAGAGTCAATTCATTCAACCCAGTTGTTTTAACCCTTTGATGTGGTTTATCCAGGTAAAAAGGTAAGGTACCTTTATAAGGGATTCAGAGAAAGCACTTGAGTTCAGCCCTCATTGCTGCTCTTGCTGACCTGCAAAAAAAATAGAAGACATGTTCAGTCTTGCACTTTTCATAACTTGCATTTCTTAACCTTTAGTGTGTAACAGGGAATTAAATAGTAACTTCATTATCTGATACCTTGAAAAATGTGCATCAGTTCCACTAACCTTAGAAGTTATTCTTTAACCAGCCCATTTCGAATAGGAGGTGTGGGGAGAGGAGAGAGCATGAGGCACTATGTCTTTTAGTTCAGATGATAAAGCAGCATGCTTGCTGTTCTTGGATTTTGTTCTGTAATTGGGTTTGACAGCAGCCAATGGCATGAAATATGATACAACAGCAAAAGCTGCATGTACAGAGCACGGCTTTCCATCCAGAATAACATCTCACCCCTGGCAGTAGCAGTCTTCTTGCAACTAGCAGTGATCATTTTAGTACAGTGGAATTCACTTAATGCCACTACATCTTCTACAATTTTTTTTTTTTTTTTTTTCTCTCCTGTAAGACCCTACTGGTTGCCCTATAGTTTTCCCCCTTCCCTCCCTTTTTTGCTTGATCGTGGGGAGAAGAGAGGATAAATAAGGAGAAAGGCTCAAAATGAAAAGAGTATGGGACTTAATGATGGAGACTTAAATCTCTGACTGCTCTTGTGCATTGTGTGCTGGTTTTGTTGTTTGTCCGTTTCTGGTGGTATTGATTTAAATCCTGTAATTGTACATTGCTCTGCACATGGCTCAGGCATCTGAGAAACATCAAATGATCAACTAAGCTGAAAGAGCTGATGCTGGGATTTAAATGCATAGGGGATATTCTTTGTCAGGGTAGTATTTTTGGGAGAAAGAACCAACTCCTGGTGTTCTGCTGGTATCAGTTTGATCTCTGGTGATTCTTTGATGTAACTACAGGCTGCTGCCACAAGGTGTGGTGCTTTTTCCCACCCAGGTGTTCCGTCACTGCCTTTTCTTTTGAATCTAATGATCATCCAGTCACAGGGCTAAGTCGCTTCAATGAGAATAATGGTCATGGGAGGTGGTGGTGGCGACGAGGAAATAAGTGATTTTCTTTCTGATTGGGTTACTGAACCAGCTCAGTCCTGAGGCTGCACAGTTAGTAGGGGTGTGACAGAATACACTCATCCTGGGTTGGACAGAACATCAACCTATATCCTTTCTTGCTTTCAGGTACGGTTTATGTCCTAACAAATTACCCACTGTTTGCTGGAGTATATAATCCACAGTCAGACTGGAAACAGAAAATAGAAGGAGAACCTTCACTATTGGGAAGATGAATATATGAGGGTTTTCTTGGGGGAGGGAAAGAAACAAAAAGATTTTAAGATGGAGCCTGATTATTATGGCAGGACTGACATCTTGACAGGGGACTGGACTTGATTCCCATCTTTATTGCCTATGATAATTTACCAATAACCTCTTGATTTTGCAACAAAGGTCAAGTGATCATGGATGATTTTATTGCATGTTTTCATTTTTATCTTTAAAGCAACACCCTTTTACTGCTTATTATTTATTCATCATGTGATCCATCTTCAAGTTAAGGACTTACTCATATGTAAACATAGAAAATTAAGCTACTTAATTTTTTTAAACAATTTTTAAAATTTGTACTAAAAATTGAAAATATTTTTCTTTGATTAAAAGCGAGGGAGTTTGCAGAAACTTTAGTGCATCAGAGTAGTACATAATTTTTCATATGCCAATCCTGCTAGAATAGAAAGGGTAACTTCTAAGAAGACAGTGAGACCAGATAATATGTAAGATATATACATTTTTATACTCAGTGGATACTTAAAACATGGTCTGAATGTCTGCGTATAGGTATGTCGACTGAATGAGGCTAGGGATACTACAAATTCATGGAAAAGCTGGAGGTATCAGAAAGTACTATGCCTTTTGGATTTCCTAAAAGTTATTTTCATAGATTGCCAATGCTTCAAATGTGCAAAGTATGCAGCATAAAAGCAAAATCACACGTATATATTATTTAGGGATAAAGAATTTTAACTACATTGTGGTAACAGTGAAATACATACTCATCCTTTTTTACTTTTATAACACAAATATTTTGTAATGAAAGCAAGTTTTGTTCTCTTTTTCCCAAAGAAAATAAGTTATTCGCTGTAACCTATACAAACCAGAAATCAGTAGGCATACTTTTTGAAAGCAGGTTTGTTTCAGCCAAAGCAAACAGTGTCTTTTCATTGCTTAATATAATGCCATAATTCTTGGCAACATTCATCTATAGATGCTTCCATGCAAAGAAGGTCTATATTGGCCTGAAATTTTTTTGCATGTAGGTTAAGAACTGTCAGTTAAGAAGTAAAAGAGGTATTTGCTATAGTCAGGGTAGAGGCCACAGAAAAGAAAAATTGCTCGAAGAGGAAGATCACAAGAGTGTTTAACTTAAAAAGCTGAAGGATTATGTAGCATTACGAAGAGGGTGCGTGCAGGCAAGATTATACTATCATTTGCTGGAACCTGCCTGCTTTGCCAGGCATCAGCCACTTCCCCTTCACGTTATGTAATAATTTAAAACTTGTCTCTTGCCAGAGAATTTATTTCTTCTAAGTAGCAGAAATGGAGAGTAAGGTCTTTTATCTTAGAGGCAGATGCTATTAGTCAATACTGAGCACAAAAGAAATTGCGTGAAAGATAATTTAATTTTCATTTTTGCAATGCTTGATGAATAAAATCTCAGCACGTTGTCAACAATGCATGTTTTTAAATTTTGTTTGAGACCTGTGAAAGATTCTAGGTGGAATGGGTGTGCGTTTTCATGGGTTATATTGTGCACAGTTACCATCTTGCTGTCCATGATTATTATTTTAGTGTACAGTATCTGTACACTGAAGTGTACAGTGTAGTCAGCAGGATGACTAATTCCATTTGTGCTGAACAGACTTGTTGAAGGGTAGGGCTGCCTCCTGTCATGCCATGCTTTCAGGCACACAGCAGGTGAGATTTGACTATCATATTCTTACTGCAGTATATTTATTTTTTAGAGAGGACAAAGTTTATGTTTGTTTATACTTAATTGACCAAGTTATTTTCAAAATTATTCAGTCTGTGAACGCTGAACAACAGAAAAATGCCTAGGACCCGTACAAGATTAATGATATTTCACAATATTAAATTCAGTTTCCAAAGTGGGGCTCTTGTTCTTAAGCCTTTTTCCTCTTAATGCTTGCTGCAGAATCATCCCTGGGCAGGCAGAAGGTAGTATTAAAAATATAGCTCAAAGTAATTACTTCTGTGGAATAATGGTTTTTTATCTTCCAAGATTTGTCCCTGTTTTTCAGAGCCTTTTTGCTGCACATAATCTACTACTGTCTGGACACACCTTCATAGCTCATCTATAGCATCTGCCCGATGTAAGTTGTTAGCTCCTCAGGGCAGGTACTTGTTTGAACAAATACATGTTTTAGAATGCCATGCCTGTCTATGGCACCACATTAAAAGATGTGATAATTAACACTGGTTAATTTTCATACCTTGTGCTTTTATAAAAAGCAGCACCTCGTGTACCACACTTCTTAATTCATATGCCAAAACTCTAGTTTGCTCAATTTTAAAGAAAATAGTGAAGCTTCTTAGTTTTGAGGCAACATTATTTTTAAAATTTATATTCCCAATTCACCTACTAGACTACATTGAAATGATGAGATTCCATTACTTTGTCAAAACAAATGAAAACTGTATTTTTGAAACCTGATTGTTCTTTATTGTTTATTCACATAATAAATACTTAGCACTCAGCCATTTCTAATGTTTGTTCAAAGTGCTGAGACTCTTCTCAATCTAGACAATTCCAAAATCCCTTACTCTCACAAAGATAGCTGCCTAAGTCACTGCAAGTAAGGACTAGTTGCCTGAATAAGCATTTGAAGTTAAAATTGTACAAAACGCAAGAGCTGGTCCTTAACACTTGTTTGGAGGAAGACATGCTATTAAAGGGAAACGAAGGTCTGTCAGCGAAGGAGAAATAGATTACACACTAATTTATCACAAAATATGTGGCTATGACCATTATGAAGTCAGTGATCTTCATGGCTCTCTTCCGCTTTCTTTCAGTGCAGCCCTGGAGAGAGCCCTCTGTTTTGAGAGAGGACAAACTGCAGGCATCAGAGATTTAAATGCCAAGTACCTGGTTTTGAGTATAAATAACAAGACATGATGTTGGAATTACACATGAAATTTCTATTATTTTAAACATCCTTTCTTGCATTTGCAATCCGCAGTTATCCATCTAGGGAATGTCCAGGTTTTCTAAATTAATGTGCTAAAGTGTCTGTGTCAAGATTAAAACAAAATATTTTAAAAAAATTTGACAAGTGTAGCTGGAGCTGGTGGTACTTGATCTTTCTAGTACTTTGTACTTGACTTTCTGAAAATGGGATCCTTTATTGCTGCAGTTACATATGGATGTACAAAACCAAATGTATGTATTTTAAGAGAAAACTGAGTGTTTGGATGATGCCTAGGACAGCTTCTGAAAATGTTGGCTGTGCAAACAGGAATGGGTTGGCATTTGTATGTCAGTAGATTCTTTCTGCAGTGTACTTAACTAATTTTCAGATTGCTTTTGCTCTGTTGTAACATTTTGTCCCCCGACTTCCCAAAATCTTCACAGTTTCTTTTCCTTCTGTTTTGAGAAAAAAGAAATTTAAACCTGAGGAGTGAATCTGTGAGGGTTGTGAGCAGAACCACCCTTAAGGGCATGAGAGACAAATGGTCATCGGTCATCTAAATAATGATGGGTTCATTCCTTTCCCAAAAGGCAGCCCTTATGGCTTTCTCTTCTCAATTTTAAAAACATGGCTGTTCAGAAGCGTTTCTGCAGTGCCTGCTTTTTCTTGCATAGAGGCAAGCTTCCAGATTCCTTAAAATGAATGTCATGATGTGCCAAATGTCCCTGCTTACGAGTTAAGTAAGAAAATGCCTTCTGTTGGAGTTATTTTTCTGAATAAAAAATTAAATTCTGAAACTTCAGTTTGGATTCTAAATTTTCTTAGCTAAATTGCTTATTTCTGATCAAAATAAATGCTGGCTGTATTTATAGGAGCACTAAGCTGAGCATTAAGTTTGGCCTTGACTTGGAAGACCTGAAAACTTAAAGCTGCTACTGAGAGGGGACTGTCCACCTCAGTGAGTGTCCATGTTCCCATGCTGCTAATTTTACTAATGCTGCTCATATTGTCACTAAGCATAAAGAGAGAGTTATCCTGAAATATCTTTGCTGAAAAAACATTTGAGCTAAGTGAAATATTGATGTTCAGAGCAGGGAAAGATGTGCGTTTGTCTATGCATTGTTCTTTAAGCAAAACAAACTACTGTAATGTAAAAAAAAAAAAAAGTGTAGAAGTATTTCATAAGTCACACAATTTCAAAAATGCAACCATGTAAATTGAATAACATAGCTAGATTTGTTTATTTTCCTTGTAATGAACTCCTGCTATGATCTGCAAGGTAGTTCCAAGTTGTGTGTGGATCTTATCTGGAAAATGGAGATACAGTGACTTATCAGGAGGCTTTTTGCTAATGATCAGGTCTATAAAACCTGAAGAAGCAAAAGGACTTCCTGAGTTGTGGTGTTTTTCTGTTTCGGATAACAAGTTGTTGATCAGACTGTTAGCAGACAGATTTTTCCTCCCACACATCTTCATTTTAGTTGATGGTTGACCATTTTTGCAGAGGTGTCTGCCAAGAATACAGCTTATATATGCAGCATTAAAGAGAAATGGTGGAAAAATTGAGTCTTTGAATAATTATAGAAGATTTGGCAGGTAGTAAAGGACTGGAGGGAACCCCGAATGCTGCTTCAAGAAGGTTTTTAAGGAGGTACAATGGTAGGAACAATTGAGGGAGGACAGTCACAGAAAGCAGGGCTAGGACTGTAAAAAAAAAAAAAAAAAAAAAAAAAAAAAAAATTTCTTCAGTAGTTTTATTTGTCCTGTAGGATTACAGTCTTTAATTCTTCTGTTTCTGTAGAAGTGGAAGAGAAATGTGAATGTTTATCAGATGTGGTTTGGAGTGCATTACAAATTTGTCATCTGAATTATGAGACAGTGAAGATTTTTGCCCGCCCTGGTGCTTGTGAGTTCTCTGTTTATGGAAGAAAGCCCTGCCAGGGCTGCTCTACTTATACACCTTTATAAGCAGAAGCTTAAACAGTTAGTTGAGTAGGGCTCATGGTAACTGTTAAATATTTTAATGATCAGCCTTCTGAAGTTTTTTGACTTAAAATTGAGTCAAGCAGCAAACTCAGGGGTTGTGGTTAGTCATATGAAAAATATTGAGACTTTATTGAACAGTACTCAAAGACAAAACAGCTAAAAAGAAGACAAACAAGTGAAATATTCAAAGCTGCTTCTTAGGCGCTGTCAGCATTTCAGTCATCTTGCCTGAACGTAAGGCTTATAAGCAATATCTAAAATGAGAACTTTTAATTATGATGACATAAAAAAATAATGACTTAAGACTGGGAGAATTAAAAGTTCAATTAAAATATCTTCTTTGAGGTATGTCTATGTACTTATTCATTTTATTAATTTTGTCCAATAGTAATTATTTAAATCATTGCCACTCTGAAGAATGCACTTAAAAGACTGTGCTGGCATGTTCCATGTACGTGAGTTCTGTAATTTGTGTCATAAGTACTTGGCCTAAAAGTAAAAAAAACCCACGTATTTTCTTTCATGTCATTAATAGATAGCCCTAGAAACTGAATGTAAGTGGTTTTTTGTAAGTGATTATGTAGTGTTGCTTTTCTCGTGTCTCCTCACCAGCCGAGTAGTCCTTCTAAGACAAGTTTTGCCTTTGGCAGAAACTGTACAAAGCTATTGACTTCCACTGGTCGTGGAGATAGATGACACTGATTAGGAATTCAGAAGCAGCTCTCTTGATAAATGTGGGAGGAGAATCCAGTTTACTGTTAATTCTGCAACAAAATCATTAGGAACAGGAATTTTAAACACTGAAGCTAGCAGAGCTGATTTGAAGAACATACAGAGAATGCCAAAGGACTTTTGTTTTCATATGGTCCATGCTCAGAATAGAGCTTCCCTTTAACTAGCTTTTAATAATATTAGTATTGGACCAAAATGTTGCCAAAAAAGGGGGCAAAGCTGCTGTTTTTTGTGTCATGGATGCTCAGATTGTGGGTATAACTGTCCACCTGCTCTTCACGCTGCTGTCCTTATCAACCCATCTGTTTTCCTCTTTCTTTTTCTATCATAACTCCTTGTTACTTTATTATCTGCAGTTATGCTCCTTGATCTGAAACCTTCTTTACTTACTGTGGTGTAAATACCAATTTTGGATTTCTTCACTTTTATTTAAATACAAGGTCTCCTTTGCCTGTGTGTCTTTAGTTTGTGCTGTTAAAATGATTCATGGCACTGTGGGTCACTGTTCATACATTTAATCCAATGAGACAATGAGATACTGCCGTGGGTTACTTTGCCCTCATTTCCTGGTTGGAGGGTGAAGATGGCTGGAGATGCACCTACTCTTGAGATTTGAGATGGAGTATTTCTTCTGGTCTTTGCTATGGAAGGCTTATCAATCACTTAAATGTCAGCCTGTTCATCAGCAGAGCTGCATTCCCTATTTTTGTAGCTATAAAACTATAAACCAGAAAGGTTTAAAGCAAGTTCAGAGTGTCCAAACAGACACCCAAAATGCTCTTTGGGTGAACGAAAGGACAGAATTAGTAAGACTTCATGTCATTTCCTGTAGGAAAGGCAAGTGTCATTGTGTTGAGATTCTGGAAACATTAAGATGTGGCCTTGTCAGGTAGTCTAAAATTCTGTTTCAGATTCGAAGCCTCGTGAAGTCAGGAGGCTTTCTTCCATTACATTAGTGGTTTTTGGATCAGGTTATAAATATTTGGTGACTAGGCTGTATTTTCCCTAGAGAAAAAGAAAGTCTTCCTTCAAGACTCATATTAACTAGGAATGGATGTTTAATGCAGACGAAGTTGTTTTACGTCTTTGTGCTAATAGTATATAGTATATCCACAAATTCACCTTCAAACCCTGGTCTCCTATACTCTATATCATTAGTCTGTATGTTAAAATGATCCCTGCCCAAAGTGTAAACCACGTTCTGCATTGTTTGGAAATAACAGATGCTGGAATAAATTTTGACAGAGAGAGGTCATCACAGGGCATGCATTATGCATGTTGTTAGCAAAAAATAACATTTTTGAATCTCTGCATGAAACTCTGAGGGTCATTCAGTGCTGTTCGTAAATGCAGAGCTGCTGTAAGGAATACAAGTAGTTTATATGTTCTCATCATTTCATATATAATGGGTTTTCTAACTTACTATGTACTATGTTAATTCTAAAATGTAACCTTCTTCTTTGACTCATAACTATGAGATTAAATACTCAAATGCGTGGTATGGTTTATGAAAGGTTTTATTTTTCTGTACTGTAGCCARATTGGTAGTTTGTAAACTCGGACTCTAGCATGCTTTCTGCTTTTCTCATGAGCTATGATTTAGATCATCAATTTGTGTTAGGTCTGTGACCCAGAGCTTGGCTATGAAGGCTTTTCTAGGAATCTGGGTGTTTTCCTGGTTTTCAAGTGAAGTAAATTTTAGCTATTTATTGGTGGAATAACTGGGTCAGTTTGCTTTTTGATTTCAAGGTTGGAAACTGCCAGGTTGGTTTTGCATCTTTAAGTTAGGAAGTTTCCTGACAAAAGCTTTCAGTCATGTGGAAATCTTGCCATTAATTATAATAATGCATGGCTGAAATACTGACCTTGTCCTTTGTGTTGGAATTTTATCTGCTTGTAAGCATATTCGTGAATAACATTTTTGTGCCAGATATGTTTCCAGAAGTTTTCTGCCGTTGTCAGATACTCTCAGTACTGCAGCTATGTACATCGCAATGGCAGTGTCTCTAATGCTTATTGTATTTCACATTTTAGTCATTAATGCATAATGTTTCTATACTGTTTCTATCACAAATAATCCATAATTACACTTAAAACATTTCAGGTTTCTGTAACATACTGCTTTTTCTTGTCTGCATTATTATATTACAGTAAGTACTCAGGATTCTTAATGAGTATATTTGTGATGAATCATGTGCCAATTAAGAATGAAATTTCAAGATAGATGAGGAAAATATTCTAGATCTTGCCTGTCTGAACTTCACTAAAGCAGTTGGTATACTTCCTCAGAGGAATTGATCTATTATGAGAGGAAGCTAAAAGAACTTGGCTCATTTAGCCTAGCAGAATGAAGGTTAAAAGGGGTATGATTGCTCTCTATAACTACATTATGAAAATAAATGCAGACAAGGAGAAGAACTATTCAGACTGCTGCCCTGTAGATGGATATAAGTTGGCCATGAACTAATTTACACTGGAAAGTAGAAGATTCTAAATGCCCAGAGAATAAAGTTCTAAAATGAACAGTAGGAACAAACACATTAGTTTTAGGATAAGCTTGCTAAACAGCTGAAAGATTGTATGAGCTGTTTCCTGTGATAACGATGGATGGGACTTGATCCATCACACCCTAGCGTACTTTGTATAGGTTAGGAGGTGAAGGGCTGACCAGATTCTATCCAATTAAATGTACACTATCTCAATGTTAATCTGCTAAACTGTTTCTGAGCTACTATTATCAAATCTGTAATTATATGGTGAAAAGAAAGTTGAGTATTCTGTTTGGAGCTCTTTACTCTCTACCTCAATTTATTAACTTTTCTGTACCCCATTTATTTCTTCCATGCTTAATGGTGATATAAGGGAAATTCTGTGGGAAGAACATTTATCCATGGAAAAATAGCTATTCCAGAACAGTATGTGCTTGTTTCTGATTGATTCAAAGATTTCATTTAGTCTTTTGTTCCTGGAAAAACTGACTTTTAAAAAATGTGTAAAATCATGTAACAGGGACAGGTCCTTTTGATGATATTTTCATACAACGAGTAAAACGCATTAGTTGCACATTCACTGCTTTTATATATTCACTGCTTTTATATCTGTGATTAGTGCAGGCTGTCTATGCATGTCTGGTATTGCTGATATTGAAATGAATATATTCTCTGTGACTCCGACACTCCTGTTGTTGGAGACTGAATTTACCTTCAGTTGTTGTACTTCGAGGTACAAAGTACTTTTCAGAATCTGAGTCAAATCTAATATGTGCTTAAATAATTAGCACCAGAAAATAATTTCCCTTGTTTATACATGCATCTTTGATCAGTGGCCTTGAAGCTAGCACACAGTATCATTACTCAAGTGGGTGAATGAAAGTAATACAGTAATTAATGAAATCACAGTGTTCTTCTGTATTATTGCAATGTATGGGAATCCTAGCCATGTATCCCTTTTATTCCAGATGCTGGTTTATGTAGATCTGGTGATAGTGTGTATACATTGTTCTAGGCAGTGTATATTCATAGCAAAGACAATGCTGAGCACAAAGAACTCCTAAGTAGTGAAATTACAGTAGAAGAATAAGATTTGTTGGTCACCATAGTAGAGAGCAGCTGTAGCACATCAATGCTGTAGTTGTCACAGTTTCTGTAGGCATTATGGCAAAGAAGTTTTAAGAAGGGATCTGAAGCAAGATAATGAACTTTATTAAGAGTAAGACCCTAACCTGAAAGCCTATTTAAGTGAATAGGATTATTTCTAGTGATGTCAAGAGGTGTTAGAACAAATCTTCCAACATTGTATCTGCCAAGGGAATTTTATAATCAAAATTACTATAGGATTTTACAGAATTAAGCATATTGAATTATACCCAAGTATTCTAGACATGATATGTTTTAACATGACTAATTCTGTGTTACCTTTTGAATAATTCTGCTCGTTGACACAGCGTGATTTTTTTTTTTTTTCCCCATATTCTCTTGGCCTGGTTTTCAGAGATGCCAATATTCATAATTACCAGTGAAATAGAAATAAGAAGTAATTTTACACATGTTTATGATTAATAATTTCAGAAGTACAGTATCTTTAAAAAACCCCAGGATTTGCACTGAAAAGTGCATGAAAGTATTTCTTGATTATCTTCTGATGAGATCAATACAAAGGTGGTGTTTTAAGTATATTGTGTCTGCACACTAAAAGTGTGATAAACTAAATCACCTGATAGAAGGCTTCATAACGTGAATAATTTTTTATGCATTTGTTTCGACTTCCACGTATGTCTCTAAGATGAGTGCATGCTTACAGTTTGTTCATCACATATGCAGAGCTATCATTTATATTGTGATGAGGGAGTTTCCTTGCATTAGGACAAAGTTGTCAGCTTTGGTGTCGCGAATGAGTGGTTAGAGGCCGCTCAAAGAATCACCGTCAAAGGTATTAGCAGAAAGTGATTTTACTAGAGATTTATAAAGGTGCGACTTAACAGAGTTTGATGGCAAGGTTCACTCTATTACTTACTACATGGATGAAACAAAGAAAAATCATGTTATGTCTAAGGGTTTATATCTAAGGGATTATATGTGTTTAGCAGCAGTTTAGGGTTCCTTCACAGTTTTAGCAGCACTTAATCATTAACTAATTTAACATTTATGAAGTAAGTGTTAGTAGAGTCTACTACAATCACAACTTAATTACAGATTATGCTTACTATTAGTTCACACACACAGACAGGAATATATATATATATGTATAAAAATGTACAGAAGGTACCTGTTAAAAATTCCGCTCGAGTTTGGTGAAGAAATATTCATGTAAAATGTCTTCGCATGTCTCAACGGGTGAGGGTTGAGCCTCAAGAAGTGAAGAGTTTCAGCCCAGGTCCCGTCGGATGATGGGCCTCTGAATATTGTTAGCTCAAGAAGTTGCAAGCTCTGAGAGGCGTCCCACTCAGAGGGAGATAAAGGGTGCAGCCTGCTGCAGTCCCGGAGAGCTCAAAAGGTCTCACTTAGGACCACCATTTATAGGTTTGCAAGATGGTTGGCTTTAGTCATCCGTAAATTTCCATCCTGGCTGCAGTCCCAGGTGGTAATTACTAAAAAATTCTCAAGGTTTCAGTATTGTTCCACTTGAGCTACGACTTAGGTAAGGTGACACCTGGGCCTGGCAGTAGGGGTACGTTCCCAGCCTCAGCTATGCAGAATTTCTGATACGGTCAAGGAGTGCTCAACCGCCAGACTCAGTATACCAAGACCAAGGTTTCATGGGAATTTCTGAGATCAACAAGTGGCCTAAGAGAGAGGGGGGGAAATGCACCACCACATTTGGGTAGATGCTTGTATGCAGCATTGCTTCTATTTGCCATGAAATAGATGCAACATTTGTTGATGCGGCATCAGTATTTGAAAGCATGACAGCCTTCAGTTGAGAAATAAAGCAGAGTCTAGTATTTGCCTAAGTGGAATAGTGGCTTACTAATAATTAGGTGCTCATTTTAAGTATGCCAGATAACTTGACGAAATAGTAAAAGTTATGGTGTCGTTTGGGTTGAGTAATGTAAGAGCTGTTATTACTTTGCTTAACATTTCATCAGCACTTTGGATTAGTATTTATTCTTAAATACAGAGAGTAGTAATTATTGAAGGTGATCTCTTTCATGTTTCATACAATTTAGAGGAGATCATGAATATTTGTATTTCTTGCCACCTAAATTACAGTAGTGATCTTGCAACAGAAATAGGTCTTTTGTAGGCCTGCTGATCCTTTGTTGTTAGAATTAAGTTAATCATGACTCTCCAGCAAGAAACTGGTTAAATATGGCAGCCAGCTACCTTGACTTTGCATGCTTTCAGTCTTGTTTGTATTTATTAATATACATTCTTACAAAATCTTACTTAACTGAAAACTTTCTGGTTAAGATTATAAATGGATATGCCCACTTAATTGTAGCAATTTTTAACACCCCATGGGCAGTTAAAAACAGGGAAATTATTATATAAAGTTTTATTTAAAGATAGAGGGAAAGTAATTAAAAATAGATCTGTTCTGTTAAAATGATGCTTTCCTTGGCAGTGTAAAGAGTGGAAAAAAAATGCTTTTCTAAAAGCTTTTAAGTCTTTACTATGTTTGTTATGGAGTGGGTGGTAGTTCACTTGATTTCAAGTATTCTTATAATATCACAGCACGCTCTTTTAGTGCAATACACTAGCTGTCCATAATGTTTTAAGTGTGTTTTAAAAAATGCCATTATAGTTATAAGAACATGGAGTTACAGTACCCACAGTTTACCCTTCCGGCTGAAATCCTGTCCCCCACTCCCCATTTGATATATGCTTGTGGAAGGTTCTTGAGCTGTAGTTATAAACAGTGATTTACTTCTTTGTACAGGCAAAGAGACTAATCTTTGGGGAAAATATTTTCTGTCTCAAGAAGTGGATTGCTCCCTTTTTTAAAAAAAAAAAAAAAAAAAAAAAAAATCACAGATCAGCTGTCTAGGTGCAGCCAGTATTGATGTGGAAGGACTAGTGTGCAGCTAGAGTTCTTGTCTTGAAAATGAAACCTTAAATTGATCCAGGCTTTGCTACATGTATCCAAAAATATTGTCAAAACCTGAAAATCTTAAAAGAAGACGAAAAAGTCTTATGATAAGCCTAGAAGGATTGTCATCCTTACACTCTTGGACGTGTTCACATTAGCAGTAGGCTTTTTGGTAATAGTGATCTAAAGCTGATAGAGATTATCCATATTGGTGTCTTTAATACTAGTTCATCACAATTTTTGCATTGAACTACAAAGACAGCCTTAATATTTGAACCTTATGCAGAGCCAGGGGTGCACATGTAGAGGAAGGAGCCTCCATGGACATGAAATCAACTTTACCCCAAGAAGAAGGGAGAACAAAGATGTTTTTTTCAAAGTAGTTCTTTTCTATTGGGTTGTACATGGTATAGTACTAAGGCATTGCCTTAGTGCCTTAGTTAGGTACCTATTAAAGACATAGTGTCTCTTTGTTGATTGATTGCTTTTGTGGTCTTCAGATTTTATAAGTTGTCATTAACTAAAAATATATGCTGACTTATGTTTTGTTTGTTGGTTTTGTTTGTTTGTTCAGGTTTACCAAAAATGCAAGTCATTCGAAACTACAATGGAATACCACAGCCAGCGACCCAAGATGGTCCACCATTGCATATCCAGATTGGGGACACTATTGAACTAATTAGAGGAGATGCACATAGCTTATTTTGGCAGGTATTGTATCATTTAGCAAAAGGCTATATTCCATTAGTCCCAGATATTAAATTCTTATTGATATGTTGCTCTTGTAATTTTTTTCATTTTTGAACAGCAAAAGAGTATCTTTGTGTTTTACCCAAAATAAATGTCTAATATAACTATTTTTACTTTTAAAGTGCCAGTAGTTCCTATATTGTGTAAAGCTTCATTCTTACAGCCTTAGAGTAAAAGTCCTGGTGAATAAATCTGCAAGAACACGGCATTGGTAGCAATCCTTCTAGTGAAATTATAGGAGAGCATTTGGCACATAAACAGCAAAGTCCTGTGAATTTTTAGTCACTGCTTCTCTTAACATAGCAGAACTAACAGCTATATTGGCAAAACCCAGTTATGAATATTAGATTTATAGGGGAGAGGAATAGCTCTGCAAAACAGAACCACACCTAAACTTCCTGATGACCTCTCAAGTCAGTTAAGGACAGTTTTTTATATACATGGGAAAAGTATATTCTGTTGATGGCAAAATATAGTATCACGTGACTCACATCACTACTACTGTTACTGAAGTTTCTTTTAAATTGAGAGCTATAAACCCATTCGAAATGCTGTCTTGCATTCACTTTAAAGATAAATGCATTAAAGCAGGTCTCATTTTTCTCAATTGTTTTCTTAATTCATTGTACTAAAATCCTACATACTGCTGATATTATTGGATAAATGGAAATAGAGCTAAATAGAAGAACTTTCAGGATATTAATAGAACAATGACTGGGAAGCATCTGTCATTGTCTTGAATTGTCATTTGGGTGTTTGTCTTCGTGATTTTCTTTTTACTTTGAGGCTATATGAAGTTAATGAATATAATTATAAAAACTGCTTGGTCTGTTACATGAGTTAGGTCATACTTTTTTTTTTGTTAGCTTCAGTTAGGATTGAATCTTCTCCAAACTCTCCAGGACTGAATCAGTGAACTCTGTTCCTATGCCACTGCATCATCCTGAACAACATTTAACCGAGGGAAGTCATAAACAACAATAGACTTGCTTTATCTATTTAAAAATATGTAAATAACTGTAACACCCCACCCCCCCCCAAACAAACAAACACCCCCCCCAAACCCACCAAACCTGTTATTTAGCAGACCATAGATATTTCACATCACTAAAAATAAATTTTTTCAAATGTTGGTTGGCAGATTTTGGCCTATATAGTTTTATAAGTAGGGCTTGGTTCTGCAAGGTCTTGAGTTCTGATCTAGAGAAGCATTTAAGCACGCTCTTGATTTGGGACCGGCTAGAAGGTAATCATCTGACTAATACACTTAGTACAAGCCAGAATTATTGGCACCTTGTGGGACTGATTCTATTGCCGTGTTCATATACATCCATCAACTCAATCTACTGGAATTTGTCTTAGATGTTATTTGTACCTATCATGCTAAAGAATTTAGTTAGAATCTCACTGTGTGTAGCTAGCAGAAACTGGAAAGTGCGTGAGGTTTTTTTCCCCAGAAGTCTTAGTAATAGATTTGAGTCTTAATGGAAACTGTCATCTCCATTAGCATCATTCAGGAATTTTTTTTTTCCTCACAAGCTGTCTTGTCACAGACTGCTTAATACAGATTTTCATAAGTCTTGTAATGACATCTGCATTTTAAAATGCGTATTAAGAAAAAAACCTGCAAAACACAATTTGTATTAAAATCTGTAAGTTTTATTCAAGAGGCGTTTTACAGTAATTTACAGCTGACCTGCAAGACTAATATTAGAATGGATTTTTAAGTCAACTGTCGCTCAGTTTAGAAATTCAAGTGCTTGTAATAGATAAGTATGTGTGGTTTAAGTATAATGTTTTCATTCTTTACAGTACATCAAGTAAACACTACAAGTTACTAAGCAATGCTTAAGCTATAGCTTCAATGCGATCAAATGTGTTTTGATAAGCATTAAAATTCTGCTAAGTTAATGTTTGAAAGATTGTATAGCGCTTATTGTGGTAAGTTCTGTAGTAATTCAAAACCATATACACATATGAATCTACCTGTTACACAGTCGGGAAAACAGGAGAAGTATGGGTTTTTTCCTTCATGAAACAGCAAATACTTTCTGAGAGGCAAACTGAGCAATTACAGAGACAATAAGATGGCTAGGATAAGCATTTCTGAATTCCATGAATTTGCTTTCTGCCTCTTCACTGGTATCATCCAAAACCTAAGCTTTCTTCAAAGAGAATGTGTAATACAGGGGGGTTGATACTGTCACAAGTTATTTTATTCTCCTCAGTAAACACCTGGCTGTGTAAAAAGAGAAGGATAGTCTTATGCTGATACTCATGCATCCCCTTGTGCGTGACTACTTTTCTTTGCTCACTCAAGGTGCAAGACTAGAAGAGCCATGCTGCTTGCCTAGCTGATGCTCGGCTAACATCACTTGCAGAATGCAATAAGAAAAGGAAGAGGGGCTGGGGGGTGTAGAGGAGAAAATGTAGTGTTTTAAATGGAAATTTCAGACCCCTTAACCAGAGCACTACTAGTTGTTTCAGCTGTGGTCGTGCAGCTTTGAAGTAGTCAGATTTTTATTACAGATGTGAATATTTCTCTCCTCTTCTGCGTTTGGTTTGAGTAAATTGGTACCTGCTTAACCTGAGGGTAGGCCTTCAGGGGTGCCGCAATGCCTACCATAAGATATAATGTAATTCTAGTTTTACAGGTTTGCATTGCAATTACCCGGTATCCTCAGGCAATCATGTTTCTCAAGTATGCCAAAAGAATACAGATATTTCCTGGACTGAGTCTTTCCTTTTTCAAGACTAGCTTTTCTTTGATGCAGATTAAACCCATATCAAGTAATAGCTGTTATAGATGTACTTTATAATGCTTCAGTAGTTAGTGGTCCTGCTGTAAACAGCCAAAAGGCATTAAGTATATTGTAAATATACTTAGGATATGAAATTGAAACATTGGGGAGGCAGCACTGTAAAAGTGCCTTTTGAAAGTGCCTTTTTTTTTTCCTTTTGGTTTGTAATTTTTCATCTGTGTCCTTCCTGTCTTCACCACACTTTGCAGTAAACTAAACGAAAAGGGGTGAAGGACATGATAATTTACAAATTTTAGCTATCCTGGAGTTCTAGTTCTGTGCATGTCCAATGAAGTTAATGGGCATTGCATAGCTAAGTAGCAGGCAGCAGTCTGGAAATTTAGAGCAAATGTGTCAAATGGCTTCAGAAAGTCTCCCTCATTAAAACAGGTACAAGAGTTGTGAATCAGCCTCTAGTCTTGCAGAGACTGTCATTGAAAGAAATGGACTGAAGGGTTTCATTGGCCCTTTTTTTTATATATATATATATGAATATGTATGCACACATACACATACATGTAATATATATTTTAATATATGATATAATAGTTTAGAAATACAATGTAATAGTATATACATAATACACATTTTAAAACTAGTTCTGTCCAGTCCTTTGCTTCTGCTTTTATAATGACCATAAGCCATTACAGGGCAGTGTTCAAGGGAAATGCTTACTCATCAAACAATAAGCAATTAGTGAACAGGAAACATAAAGTAGAAGGAAATGATTAGTAGAAGTGAAGTATGGTGGCATAATAATTTTGCTGTTGTTAATGAGTTGATGGATAGGTCTTAAATTTTGAAATCATCATYTGACAACAGGTCATGGTTTTGTGTATGAATGACATTTCGCCTTGATGATTTAGCTAGGATTTCTAAAGTAAACAAAATAACTTAAGTCTCTTAAAGACATTATCAAATTATTCATATGAGCTCATTATCGACAGAGCATTTTAAAGTGAGCTGTTTCCTTCAGTAATGTGTAATAAATCAAACCCTGTTTTGTTTAAGGATTTGCTTTTATTTAACTAACAAAGCCATCTGCAGTTATCTCATGTGAAGCTTGTCTTTGGAAGACAAAGCCTTTCTTGGGTTGTCTTGGTGCTTGTAACATTCATGGTATTGTTCAAAATGCAAAGGCAAAGTTTTGTACTGGTCACAGTACTTGGGGATATTTTGTGTGATGAGAGAGTCTGTCCCTGTGACTTCTCTACTGCTGCTTTCGCTTTCGTCTTGGTGTACTTGTAGCTTCTCGTAGCCCAATGAAGTGACATATCCGTGTCCCACAGCTGCACAGAACAGCATCTTCCAACAAGCGGTGACATCTAAGGAAATTGTAGGATTATTGCTTGGGCAGAGAGTATTTCTTAATGCTGTACCTCTCATGTAAGTCTGTCCACTGATGATGTAGTTTCTCACCACTTCATTTCAATGAATGTTCAGTGTCTTCCAGGTGATTCATTTTTTTGCTGCAAGTGCTATTGTTATCTACAGAATGCTTAAAGTGAAAGTGTACATATATGTTACAACACAGCCTATAGATTGCAGTTCAGTTTCCTTATTCTGAATGTGTATACATTGTTTACTGCATTGTGATAATGACTTAACCAGTACGGGCCACAGCTAATCTCATGATCTTTGCTGCTCTGCTGGGTTTTTAAGCTGCGATTCATGTCACTCTGTACTGCTAGCAGTATCTAAGCCAGGTAATGCAATGCTGGCTCTGCAGCATATTGTCCCACGGTCTGGTCTTTCTGTACATGCTACAGTTTCTTAAGTGGCTGTAATGTGGCTTTATTTTTTTATTTTTTTATTTTTACTTGAGGTCATAGGCCAGATCAGTTTGGTATAATTCAGTGCAGATTGAAGCATTTAAATGTCTGCAAATCAAAGCTAGCTTTCATTCTAGATTTCGGGGTGTGCAAATACATTTCTGGAAAAACAGTAAGAGAGAATCCTCTAAGTATCCAGACCGTATTTCTGACTTGCAGGAGGAAGCACTATAAACATTATGAAACACTACTGAACATTTTAAATGATGTCCCTTTTTGCACTTTCAGAAGGTAACACAGGGGTCTGTCCCTCAGCTCATCAAATTTTGATCCTTGGCTGCTTTCTAGTTGTTGTGGACGTATGTTGCTTGATGTGTCATCTTGTTCAGCTTCTTTCACTTTTTATAAACGTTTCTCATGAATAGCAATGGTGTGTGGGCACATACAAGACTAATGTTCAATTGTGCTCCTTCAAATGCTTTTTCTCATTAATGTATTTTATTCAGTGGCTGGTCTTATTGACTGTGGTATCACTTGCTATTCAGATAAGATTAGTATTGTAAGTAAGTATCACTTAGATGGGAGACTCTGTCTGAGCTCTGCTTGTAACTTAAGTCTGTACTTCAGAGGGATTCATGTTTCATGAGTAAATAGAATATATGGATGCAAAGGGTAACCTGTATTCAAGCAGATAGCGGGAAAGTGGGTAAGGAAGCTTTGCTGAACACAGGTTCAGATCTGTAAGATTGTCACTTGTTTGCGCAGAATTCTTTTTTTAAATATCATCGCTGTTCAGCATATTATAGCTTAAATATTGCTTAACTGCTTTTCTCGCTCCTCTGCCTCCTCTGTGCTTCTCTGTATGTTTGGTAAAGATGGCAGTTACTGGGGTCACTATCTGTGTGTGATAAATTGCATAATGATTGCCCTAGGAAAATGATGCACTCGTGCTTAGGGTATCACAATCAAAGAATGTTTTCATTTTTTCATAAACCCTTGTTAATTCTTGCTTTTACATTCAGCTCCACCCTGTTTGAAATCACTGAATTCTGTTTTGTGTGGAGATATTAGGGTGCAATTACACATTTAATGTTACAGAAACAAAATGAACTAAAACCCCAAAGAAATTCTATGTCTGTTTCTGAAGCATTTTTTCCCCTTTTAATTTTTTATGTTGCAGGTATGCCATCAAAAATAAAAAAAATTGTAATTTTCAAGATTACAATGCTTGTAAAGTACTCATTCTCACTCTCATTGCCAAATGCTGATAGTATATTATGTTTACAGTCAGTATATTAAATTTCATGGAGGTTAGGCATTTATGTGCTTTTAAAAATCTGTTAAATGAAAACATTTGCCAAAATATGCATCTTGATGCCTTCATTTTATGTATCTGTGTTTAGAAATTCTAGCTATGTGTTCTGTTCTGCTCTGAAAAATGTGGTAAGCATGGTCACAGCTGAATGTTTACTAGGACTAGAAAGGTGTTTTTATTTTGCTGTTCTGTCTGGCTGAGGAGGTGTTCTTCAGGAGAGCTTGATGGTGAATTGTGAGCTGCTGAGACATGGCTCTGTGATGATCAGGTCACTTTTGGCCTGTAGAAGCCCAGAGTAAATTGGTGGTCCTGCAACTTTGGGGCAGCAGTTGTGTTGCATAAAAAGGCTCAATTTAGGCCATGCTGGATGCATTTCTGCAGCTGTTCTCCCAGTTGTGTGGGTGCATCTACAACATGTTGTGAATATATCATAGACAGAGAGTTAATCTTTAATTCTGTTAGTATTCTCATGCCCACCTGATTTCCAATAATTTGTATCACTTACGGAAACCCTTAACTCTAGAACTTTGTATCTGAATTGGCTGGTGGATTATTAGCTGTAAGTTCCCATTAGAGTTAGCGTGATTTCTCAGGTGCTGCAACTGCCACTGCATGGTGGTGTAGTCATTTTGGGGATCTGTAATGTTGCAGTGTGGCAGCTGTCACTAGAGTGACGCCAACTGAGGAGGAAGTAACTTGAAAGGAGATAATTAACGTTAATGAAGATATCAGACACTGGCAGACATTGACAGAACAACCAAGGCTCTGAGCCCCCTTCTTGCATCTCATCTCTCGGAGCTCTCAGGTGTATCGACTATAATTACTAATTATATAAATTAAAAAAAAAAAACCAAAAACAACAACAAAAAAAACCCAAAAACACAAAACAAAACAACAAAACCCATACAACTGTTGAGTAACACTTTATTAGAACAGCATTTTATTTTAAAGACTCTTTGATATCCTCTTATTGTCCTAAATCCCTGTGCATGTATTATTTACTATTAATCCCCATTATGTCTCAAAAATGGAAAATTTTGGGTTTTTTTTCTAGGGCAGAAATCTAACAACAGGAGAGCTTGGATTCTTCCCAAGTGATGCAGTAAAGCCTAGCCCATGTGTAAGTACAATTGTTTAATTCTGTTTGTCATCTTACAGAAAAACTGCCTAGTTCATACCATTGCTTTATTAATCTTACCTTATGAAAATCATATTGTTTCTAGTTCCTTTGTGTTTTCATGGTATGTTCAATATTGCTTAAAATAYAGCATTCTAATACTTTTGGTTATCAGATATAAATAGGACATGTCAAGAAAACATATTTGAGAAGCAGATTTAACTTTTGGGAATATTAATAAATTGAACTGTCTAAAGAGTTTCCAGAGTATAGAACAAACACATTTTATGTGAAAGTGCACTTTCTTCCTTCCCCAACAGTAAGGCGGGAATGTTGTGGTTCTAATCTATTCCCCAGTCACTTTGGGTTAGAGAGAGGGATTACACCATAAGTAGTGAGTTTAAAAATGCGTAAAAGTAATATAAAACTTTGAATTCAGACCGCTCGATAAATTTTCTCCTCTCTGTACATTCTTACCTGCCTTTATTTCACACAAGGATGTTCTCAATCTAGAAAAGTTCAGGATAACAATAAGAAAAAGTATTTTACAATATCTACTCAAAAGTTTTGTATACAGATGTGATGATGCATTAATATACTGTATGCTTGCTCCTTCATTCTCTGCCCTCTATAACACCGTGCATCAGATTACTATATATCCCTTTGCTGAGATTGACGTAAACCTATAAAACCAGTGATGAATCATATTCCTCACTTCGCTTTAAGACAGCTTTAACTTCTTTTAACTTGTTTCACAACAGTTTGACTTATTAATAGAATTGCTTTCATTACAGCAATCAAGATATGCCACTTAAATGGTTTATAAGTAGGTGGAATCAGCTGTTAGTGGCTGCATTTTGATATGCCTTTAAGGCTTATATTGTGCCTTAGTTTCTAAAACAAGTATACATGTGATCCTAAAGAATATAAGTACATTAGTATATCTTGAGACATCTTTAGTAGCCTGTATTTTCAGAATTTTGTTTGATGCACAGAATATTTGTAGGTACAAGGTATGTTAGATTGGGTGAGAGAACAGATCTGGAATAAAGATGAAAATGTTATGTGAACTTAGCTTTCTTCCCTCCAGCCCTTGCTTATTGTAAAAGTTGTGGATTTCCTGTGCCATGGTGTCACTCACCTGGACACAGGTAGTACCTGCTATGTATTGGTGTTAGGTTCGTGGAGCCACCCAGGCAGTCATTGTATAGTATCACTGACAGCAACTGTAGCAACATTTTAGGAACCACCACTATACTCTAAAGCAGAGGAAGCAAGATATCCAAAGTTAGGAAAACACTACTGGGGTGTTGTGAAGATTGCTTCCTAGTGATAAAGCTTTCTGCTAAATTTAGAAATAGGCTATTTAGAGGAGTATTGAAAATAATACAGTTTTACAGAATGAATAAATATTATTCATGAAATGTTACCAACCGGTGTCATGATCAGAACAAAAAGATAAATTGATGCTTTACAACTGTTAACTTGGAAGGATGAAATATAAACATCTTACTATGATAAATGATGCAGTTAAAGATACTGAAACATCAATCAGGTTTTAAACATGCTATAACTTTTACTGTTGTTATTACATGTAACAGTCTTACAACCAGCTGATATAAAAATGCCCAGAAACAGCATAAAATACATCCATCAAAAGACTTTAGGAATGAATATTGAATGAAAAACTGCTGAGGTCCAGAATATCTATATTCCAGACTTTTCACGGATGTACCTATAAACAATTTTTTCTTCTTTGCAATAAGTAGTATATGTCAGCAGACATTTTCTGCACCATATGAGTAATATCTGGTTCTTCCTAGCTTTCTTCCAGTTTTCTCATTTCTATAGAGGCATTGGATACATAGCACAGTATGAGCCAAGAGCTTCTGGAATAACATTTGATTTTACTGTATTTCATGACAATGAACAACACTTGTTTTTTATATATATATCTGTCCATTCAAAATTAATGAAAAGGACTACTCATCTATTGTTTAACTGCTCTGAAGGATGGACTTAAACCATCTTTGAATTTTTATATCCTTTCCAACATAGTAGGACTACTTGACAAATTAAGAATGTTTATTTTTTTTAAACTATTCTTTCTTCTCCTGCTGCTGATAGAATGCATGTTATTTAATTCATCCTGTGGGGGATAATACAAATCATTAAAGATTCTTCTGTAGATGAAATGCATTATTGAAATATCTCGCAGCATGGAAAGACTCTGTAAGTGCCTAGTTGGCCTTGAAATGTCTCATTTGGTCACTTCACTAAAACATTTCTCATAGGAATTCTTTGTCAGCGTATTCATAATCTGTTAACTTTTTTCCAAGTCTCACCATTAGAAGCAGAGGTGCCTGAGTAACACCATCAGTAGCTGTAGGGATATGAAGTGCCACTGGTGCTGCCAGTGGTAGTACCTGGCTGTGTTAGGCCCCCTACACTTCAAAGGACTTCGTGTACCACCAGCCCTACAAATGCTACTATTTGAGAGCCCTTTGTCTGCACTATTTGGGAGTAATGCATGTTTCCTTTTTCTCTCTCAAGAACTAGACTAACTTAATGGTTGTTTTAACACCTGGATAGATGTACTGTTGTGCAAGCTGAACATGTGACCCTGTTTTTATCACAGAGAACTTTAATGGGTTCCACACTAGTGTCTGCTTTGTTATTTAGAAAAAATGTAAGTTTTGGACTGTACTGTAAAATTCAGAATTTTATCAAAAAAATCTTGGGTTGAGAGGTGTTCGAGTAAGTGGTTATGTTATTTAGTTTGAGTGACCATTATGTCAAAGGCAGTAAGCAGAGCTTTGTGAACTCTGCAAATTTTGGTTCATGGAAATGAATCTTAACAGTGCAGGGGTGGAAGTTACATCTTAAGTAAATTTAAAGTTAGCCAAAACCCTATCCTATCACAAAAACCTGAGCAGTTTTGTTTACTTCTGTGGAGAAAGAGAAGTTAGGAGAGATACTAATTTAATTCCTAATCTAAGTTTTTTGAAAACTTTCTCAATAAAAAAGAGTTCTGAAGTTATCTAAGAAAATACTTAGCCAGTGTGTTAAGTGAAGCATTTGGAGTAAGTGCATTATGTAACTCTAGTGTTTGAGGCTTTGTAGCATGAACATGAGAGCCTTAAAATTGGTGAAATTGTAACAATTCTTACTTGTTTCAATAATTTAGTAAATTTGCATTCCAGTAACTGCTTTTTTGAGGAGGTTGCAAGATAATGTTACCAACAGAAGTGGTTGTAAATATCATATTCCTCTGTACATTCCCTCAACTCATACTGTCTGCTGTCACCTAGTTTACAATATCCTGGTTCAATAATCACTTCATAGCTTCCTATTCTGCCTTTTTGCATTCAAAAGCTGCCTGTTACTACCTCAGCAATACTGCTAGACTATAACATAGCATTTTGGACAGGTTAACACAAAAATTTTGCATTTGCAACTTTAACTGCAGAATACTGTGATTAAATATGCAGGGAGGTGGGGTTTTTGTGTTGTGGGTTTTTTTTGTGTGGGTGTTTTTTTTCTGTTTTGTTTTTTTGGGGGCTTTTTTTGTCCCATCATTGGAGTTTATTTCAAGGTCAGGTCTAGAGACTTGATAGAGATCTTGGTTGATACCTGAGGTCAAGTTAATGGGAGTTGTAATTGATTTAAATTTCAATTAATTTAAGTTTGTAGGCCTGTATAATAATATCTTCCTGAATTGATCTGTGTTTGGAAGTCTCTGTTGAAGACATTCCATATATCATAAATAAAAAAATGTGAGAAGAATGTTACTGTATTTTTTTCCCTATTAGATTCCAGAAAATAATAAAACATTCTTTAGTTTTACTGGAAGAAAAAAAGAAATAATTTGCTTATCTAGGAATACATGACATTAGGTTATAAGTCTGCAAGATGTATGCTAAGTTTCCACTAAAATCAGTTTTTCAGCACTTTGCAAGTTTCACACGTTGTTTTAGAAGAGTAGGGTAATACCAAAGTATCATACATGAGTGGGAGATGGTCAAGATGAAATGCTGATTTTCATGGGGATTGCTATACTGTGCATCTTGTGCATGTATAAACATTATCTATGCATATGTTTATGTATACATATAACCTCCATTTTGCAAACTGATTGTAGTTTGCTTAATTTTTTTAAATTGAATTTGAGAATCAAATTCCATGCTTATTAAAATCCAGTACAAGAGTTAAGCAAGTCAAACACAAAGGTATGAATGATGTCATACAACACAATCTATGGATTATCCTCAACTCTCTCAGAAGATTATATACTATATTTCCTAGTAGACAGTCTTTCTAAGGTCATACATTAAGTGAATTTTATACATGTTACTGTGAATTTGTTGCACGTTTTAATGATACTTTTCAACAATATGCAGCATTGGGCTATTTTATGTATGAAATTTGAATGTAGGCACTGTCAGAAAAACTTCTAACAGTTCTATTAAGTAAAAAAACCTGTCACAGCAGCAAAGAGTTAAATATTCTGTACTACTTTCAGAATGGTATGGAATATTTGTCCTTCATTATAACTTCCTTCAAAAGAAAATAGACTTGCAGGCTAATTAGATCGTCTGTTTCTTTTAACTTGTTTCATCTGGATATTSACAATTATATCAATGCTATCTGTGTTGATTAGAAAAAAATCTTGATCCTCATTCTCTTGTATTGTTTCATGTCCTAGGTTCCTAAACCAGTAGACTACTCTTCACAACTGTGGTGAGTCCCTGTCTAGTCTTACAAGACTCTCTTTGAAAGAAGCAGTCATAGAAAGATGACTGTGTTTATTACAATTTAATTTATATTGGTTTAACCTTTCTAGGCTTCTGAAGAAGGCATTGTGTAGTGGTTTGGGAAAGCAACACCATGCATTGCCTAAAAGCATTTCTGATGTAATAAAGTGCTTAATGATTTTGACATTTTGTTTACAAGTCTGTAGCTGTGCAGCCTTGGTCTCAGAGGTCTGAAATAGAATAATAAGAGATGAGTATAATATGAAATGTGCAAGTAGATCTTACATGTTAAGTGAATAAAGAGAAGGAATAATGTTAAATACATCTTGTCTTATGAATAATTCTGCATTTCTTTAAAAAGAAAAAAAAAAGAAAAAAAAAAAAAGACTGTAGAGATATAAAAGGACAATGTATCGAAACTACAACCACTGCTGGTCTGGGGCTTATGTAGTGTGTGAACTCTTTACCGGAATCCAGCTCGCTTCTAGAAAAGACATGATGATTCTGAGAGAACAGAATAAGCATCACTTGTGTTCTTTCACTGGTTTTATGCTTTGTTGTATAGACATGAGTTCTGATTTCCTGTAGGTTGCCAAAAGTGAAATCAGAATCGTATCTAAACAAATACTGATTTTTCATAACAAGATGTTTAATATTTAAAATTGGTATTTTAAATTAAATTCTAACATTTGCTCTGTTTATAATTTTGTTAGAAGAAAGCATATCATTGGGGTTACTCTTTATCTTCTAAGGATTTGTAATACTTAATTGAAAAATGACTTTAGGCTGAAACTTGCTGTAAAAAGTCATGTATTTTGTGATAAACTTCAAAATGCATGTTCTCTGGTGTGTTTCACAAAATAGCTATTTTTTTATTTAAAGCTCCCTTCTAATTGATAGTGATGTATTAGTATGAAATTTTACATAGTAGTGGTCTCTGATGTTGACTGTCTTTAGACTACTTTCTAAAATGGTAAAATAGGCATCATTTCCCTGGAAGCTAGGTCACTTTCCCCTCCTCAATTAACAGTTTAACCTCTAGTTTTGCAAATAAATGTCTACTGACAGCCTCTCATGAAGTCCCACCCAAACCAGCAAGGCAGAGCAAGGGCACAAATCTGCTTATGCAGTCAGGCAGCAGAATCAGTGACTTATTTGTCTTAGCTTTCAACTCTTAGCATCAGCTCTTTCAAATTTGGACATATTAGGCTGAAATTTTTTTTTGCTTGTGGATGTTTAGTTTACCCATTACGCTTTAGCCTTTAGAGGTTATGAATAGTTATGAAACCAAATAAAATAGTGTGTTTGTATAAATACCACATTTTTTTATAGGTCTTTTTTTGACCTAATATACTACCGGTGGCTGATTCTCCACTCTGTGAAGATAAATCCCATAGAGCTCAGGGAGGTTCAAAGGTTCTGGACCACTGTTTTATTGTTTCACTTGCAACACATGATTCAGAAAAACGTTTGGTTTTATGAGCTATTCAAGTCAGTAGTCATTCAGCTAATGCTCAGGCTCGAGTACTTTCCTTAACAGGCATTGTATTCAACATGTGCACAAGTACTTTTCTAATTAAGAATTCCGTGCCCCCACCCCCCAGCGTGGAGTTTTTTCACGCTTTATTCTTCATTTAAAGATCTGGAAGTGGTATTCAGTTGCAACTGATGTATTTTTAGGTCCCCATCATATGCAGAATATTGGGACTCTGCATTGCATATTTGATAGGCCTTTTTTTGTAGCTTTGAAAAAACCATAGGCAATTTTTATTGTTCTCTGTTACAGGTTTGCAGGAGCAATGGAAAGATTGCAAGCAGAGAGTGAACTTATTAACAGAGTAAATAGCACTTACCTCGTGCGGCACAGGACCAAAGAGTCAGGAGAATATGCAATTAGTATTAAGTAAGTGGAATAAGATCTCCTACAGAAAGTTTTCCTGTTCTCATTTATGTTTAGATAATATTTGAAATGGTTAAGGAAAATAAAAACATGTTTCAATTTATATAATCGTGCACAGCCTTTAAGAGAGTCATTACAGGAAAACTGAAGTTGCTGACAAAAATACCCAGGATTTATAGTAGGAAGGTAGCAATGGTTTTATAATGCTGGTGTAGCAAACGGGTCTACAAAAATGATGGTTTAGTATATTGGGTAAGAGTAAGCAAGTGTTTGGAGTGTAACATGATCTGCTTCTCTGAAGTGAATATGTATTTTTCTTTGACTTCAGTGGGAACTTGTCGAAGTCCTTTGCATCTCAGACATTTCAGTAAAATGTGGGTTCATAAATTCTGTGGATGCAAATTATTGTGAGGGTCTTGTTTGCTTTCATGTTGTTTATCAACATGGATATAAAAGTAAGAATTATATGGGAATTCCCAGTTAGAATGAGCAGTTAGTTGTGACTTTTTTTCTGAATACAGATTACCTCTTGAGCTATACTTTAATAAATATATTTGGTTAATTAGATGTCAACTTTGTTTTGGCACAGATATACATTTTGTCTTAAGAATTTATTTGTGTGGTGTTATTGGGGCATGCCCTTAGGTAATTATTGATTGTGTCTGATTAAAAACACATTTATATTCATAAGTTATTCATTGCCCACAGGTACAATAACGAAGTGAAACACATCAAGATTTTAACAAGAGATGGCTTTTTCCACATTGCAGAAAATAGAAAATTTAAAAATTTAATGGTAAGCATTGATTAGGTTTTTAACAATGTGCGATTTTCTATGTAGCTGTTGCTGTTAGTGAGAGCTACTTTGGTTTGCGAAATTACAGAAGGCTGTGAGCGTGAGAGATTTGAGTTGTGTCCATACCTGCTAATAGAATAATTTTTTATATTTATGGTTTATTCTCTAAGTGATGGTAGTATGTTCTTAAAACTACATATTTATATTTAGGACTGGACTGTGTCCCTTGCAGTGATGTGAAAGAGAGGAGGAATTTGAATCCCATGCATTAGCCCACTATGGAGTTAGGCTGAATCTTGAAAGGAGAATTTGATGAATTTGGAAATCTTTCTCTATATAGTAATGATCCCTAAAAGTAGCTAGGTGAATGTTCCTTCTCAGCACGTGTACGCGTGCACTGCTGAACATAATGATGCCTATTGATGTGTAAGTTCAGAGGGAGAAGGATATAAGGTGCAGCTGTGTCAGAGAGCCCCGAAAAACTCGGGAGAGGCTGGTCTTCCTCGTCCTGGTGCACCAGGCAAAAAAGTGCAGCTAGAGAATGGGGCTGTCTAAACTGCTAATAGCTCAGAAATCCTTGTTAGAATAATAGTCATCTGGAGTCAATATCGGCTAGTCTAAATTAAAGCAACTGCGTGGCTACTTTGAACTTACACTCTGTGGCAGCAAACCACTCACTGGCAAACTATCGTAGTAACACACAAAACATAGGCGCTCTCATTAGCTTTCACTCCAACTATAGGCATAGTTCATCCCCAGAAATAAGAGTTTGGTGTTATAACTGCCCAGATCAGTGAGTTTTCAATGTTATATCAGAGTCATCTTGTACTGGGAAGAAATTCCTTTTTTTGAACTTCAATTTGAAAGTATTTCTTGACAGCTCATTTTGCTCAGACAAGACTCATAAATACAAGGTGTCTGAATAAATTACCTTAGTGCATTTGTAAAATTTTACTGCTTAAGCTTTTTCTGATGCATTTTTAAAGGAAGCTCGTTCAATATATTAAATTTAGTGCAATGAATTGGATTAAAACTTATGCTGCAGCCTTCCTGCATGCATATCCAAGTAGTCTAAAATGATAAATAAAAATGAAGGACAATGCAAAACAAGAGTAGGGAGAGAAGCTTTGAAACCAGGAAGCCTTAGAAATTATTTTAATTTAACCACTGATACTCTGGAAAGCAAGAGCATCCTACAAGTGGTAAAAAATCAAGCAGAAATCTATGCTTTGCCTGACCCTAATTGAAATAAGTGCTCATTAGAATGGGAAGAACATAAATTTCCTGATGAAGAACGCACAAAGCTGTTTTCTGCACCCTGATGTCTTCATCTGACACTTAAAAACCAGTGAAGTGTTTAGTGTTAGGGCTGGGGACCCTGAGATCTTATCATTGGTAGCAACAGAAGTCATGGCATTCCTCAAATGCACGAAGGGGGTGACTACTTGGTCTGCAAACACTAGAAGCGATTCACTGGAAACTGATGAGAACACGTGAGTGCTCTCAGGATCTTGACAAAGCATGTGAGCTGGAGTCACATGCTGCCAGATATCTTCTTATGGCAATGATGCAGTTTAATGCACTGATGCAGGTTTCAAAATAGAGCTGAATGATCAGAGATATAAGTACAGGACACAAACTTGGATAAAAAAGAAACAAAAAGAATATGCATTGCATCAAAGAATTGAGAGGACAAAAGAAATTTCTAGTGTAAAGGCCTCATTGCTACCAATTTAGCTGTGCTGACATTCAGTTAGGAAAAACTAATTTCATAACTCAGTTTTAGGGTATTATGAAGTCTGCCCTTGAGAGTTAAATAGACAAGTGATAGTGTAAGTACTGTTTGCATATGCTGTGGAACAACTGCTTTGTTCTGGGTAGATGCAAGAGAAAAAGTAACAGTTCTGGAAGAAGAGAGGAACAAAAGTAGTCCGAGTAGAACTGGGAGCAGAAGAGAGACAAAGCCAGCAGCCATGGAAACCTAAAGTATTGATCTGCAGTGACACAGTGTTCTGTACTACTTCGGAGGTAACGGAAGTAGAACAGCTCTTGTACATAGTGTTCATAGTACCTTTGAAAAACACTCACAGGAGTAATTAAAATGTGCTGAGTGTGTAAAGCAGGCCAAGGTGCAGTGAAAGGTCAGCTCTGCTGCTGATGTGAATCATGGTAATGTGACAGACTCCTGAGGAGCCCCATCCACGCTGGCAGGGGCTACTTACCTTACTTATCTGTTTGTAAGCTTGCTACTGTGATTTGTGTCATGAATGTTTTAGAGGCCAGTTGTTTGTTGACTGTTTTCATGGAAGAATGGTATTAAAAACTAAGCTTTTAAAAGCAACTGAATCTTTGTGACCCAAAGTAAATTTTTTCTGAGTTTGGAACTGTTTTACTTATTTTGCCAACAAATAAAATCTGTCCAGTTGAAATTCTTACTATCTTTACCAAACAGCATAATTCTTATGTGGTGCAAAAAGGTAACAAAAGTTTCATACTAATTATTTTTGCATTTATCCAGAAATCCTACTTTGAATGCTCCTTACTTACAAATCACCCTTTCTGTTGCCTTGGTAATTTGAATGTCTGGGTACTCGGTGATGATATGTGACAGAAAATTTGGTTGCTGACATCGTAGCTTGCGTGCTGTGCTGATATCAGACAACAAAGCCCAAACAGTTCTTATTCTCCTGGCCTTTCTGCTTACTTGGAGTGTCTGGCAGGTCTGTGATTATGAACTGTTAAAAGCAGGTGTAGATTTTACTTAGCTTTGGACTCTGCCTCAGAAACAGTTTCAGAGACATGCAACAGCTCTCAGAGTGGGGAGTGAATTGTTCCAGAGTTCAGTTCAGAAGATAGTCTTCAGACTATTATCAAGAACTTACGGTTTATGCACTAGATATTGGACTAAATAATTTGAGCGTCATTTTGTTTGGCTGGAATTAATATATCACTGATGTAGGCTGTTGTATGTTAATAATTTTGTTAAATTTTTTTTTAACTAGAAGGAAATGGTTGAACACAGTACTATTTCCTTATTTTGACCTAAGCTTGGCTTGGTCAACTTTGATTTTGGAAATCTAAATGTAAGTAAGTAGAATGGAATGACTGAGTTACTGGTAGGAGTGAAGGTTTTACAGTAAATAAATTGCTTTGTGCTTGCATTTCAGAAGAGTGAAATCCCACAGTTGAAGTATTGTTAATCAAATGAAATATGTTTGCTTTGAATTGTCTGGTCACTTTTAATCTTATTCTAGGCTCTGTATACAAACTGTGTGATACTGACATTATTAGGGCTAATTCAAATGTAAGAGACAATGGCAGGGGTTGAAGATCGCAAAGGAATAACATGAGCTGTCAGTATTTTGATGGGTGTTGCCTTCTTTAGAATAGAAACTAAAGTAACTTATCTCCTTGGTTACATAAACTATTTGAGCCAGTTTTTTATATTTTCATATATATATGTGTGTGTGCATATATATAAAATTTGTGTGTATATATAAAATCTGTCTCTATGTGTGTGTGTGTCCATATGTATGTTTATATATATGCACACATATATACACACACAGACACACAGACAAATTTTTGGATTGGACCCAAGGAGAATGTGAAATGCTGGATTTTTCAGTCAGCGTGCACTATCTGGGGAAAAAAAAAACCCCAAACAAAAACCCCAAACAAAAAAAAAACCCACAAATTTTAATGGCAGAGCCTTGAAACTTTTACATGGTCTGTGTATCTGCTCATTAAGTTGCTGTTGACTTATATGCAGGCTTTATGCTTTATTTTGGATCTGTGTACTTATAAATGCATTTGTGGATAAACATCACTTATCATTGCAAAAGAAATTTGAGAAAACACAGTCAGTTACCATTATACTCTTAACAAGCAGCTGACCTTGCCTTCTGCCTGACTTCAGAAAAGCAAATATGTGCTCAGCCTGGCTCAAAGGAGCAATAAGTGTTGACTCTGACAACAAGGTTTTACTTAAAAAAAAAAAAAAAAACCAAAAAAAAAAAAAAAAAAAAAAAAAACCAAACCAAACCAAAACAAACAAACAAAAAAAAACAAAAAAAACCCACAAAAAACCACAAAAACAAAAAAAACAACCCCAAAACCCCAACAAAACAAAAAAAACCAAAACAAAAAACCAAACCAGTTAAGTGGCAGTGTAAAAGCAGTCAATATTTAGGATACTTGATTTTTTAAAATAAACATGTACTGTGGGATGTTGTATTATAAAATAAGGTTACTTGTATGATAAAACTGTCATTGACTGTACACCAGAATGTTGAAAAGGATGTGATTTCAATTTCCAATGACATAGTATTTTTCCTTTCTGAAAGGAACTCGTAGAATACTATAAGCACCACTCTCTCAAAGAAGGCTTTCGAAGTTTAGATACTACTCTTCAATTTCCATACAAAGAATCTGAAAACTCAGTGGGACAAAGGAGTAACAGAACAGGTGGCAACTGTGAGTATTATAAATTTTTGTATATTGTTTTCTGTCATATAAATATTAAAAGGACAAGGTACTTTGAACATCTTCATTTTCCATTTTTGACATATAACCAATTAATATGGTAATGCTTTTAGCTAGGATTTTTTGAAGCTAAGCAGATTCAGATCTGCCAGGAGGTTTATAAACATGTCTAGCAAGTTTGTCTTGCTGCCAAACTTAAAATCTCCCTGATATTCAAAAATCTATTAGGCATGCTGGTGAGAGATTAAACTGCATCCTGCCTAGTTTTTTCAGACATTTGCATACACGCAGATACAAGTGTTAATAATATCTGTGACAATTTCTAATCCTTAAAAAGGGATTTAAATAAATCAGTCTTGTAGTGTAGCCATATGAAGTAGCATCTCAGTAATACCACATAAATGTCTCAAAAAAAATCCATTAGATTTACTGTATCATAATTATTTTTATGCCTGCCTTTTAACCTTAAATCTAAGCTTCTGAAAGTTAATGAACTACTGTACAATGTAAATAGCAGTTAAAAAGTTTTCAAGTTTAGAAATAAACTGAGAAGATTTACAATGCATGTGGTATCCTTTATTTAACCTATTACAACTTAAGTGGAAGTTTGGATAATTTTTAGGACGCGTACAAGTTCAATGTTGATGATAAAAACTACCACATGGCTGGCCTCTGGAAAGTATATAATGTTTCTATCAAAGAGCAAATATTAGATTTGCAGTTTGGCAGACAATGGCTGTATCTTTGTACTGCAACAGATAAGAAGAGGAAAATAAAAATTGATGGGGATTTTAACAATATGAAGACTGCTGTGAAAGACCATAGAGTCCAGTCTACTGTTTGTGATGATGACGCTGGCTGTGTAACTTTCATTTGCTGCATTTGTGAGCTTTTGTTTACTTGCTTGTGTCTGTTCCATAACATTTCTATACCTTCAGAGACTTTCTTCCTTTCCTAATTAAAGTGAAGATAATTTAGGACAGATGATTGTAAGAAACCAGTGTGTCTCTGCGCATTTCATTTACTCTGTCTCTATGTCCCAATTCTTCTTTATTCCTTCCATTTCTGTTTTCTTACCCTGCTTCTCAGGACTTCTGTCAGTTGTCTCCCTGCTATGCTGTATCTCAATACATCTCTGTTCTTGGTGAATTTATCTGTCCCGTCCTTTCTTCTCCCTTTAGCTTGCGATCTCTCTTTGCTTCTCTCTTCCTCTTGTCATCTCTTGTGCTTTCCTCATCCTTTGCCTCCTCACAGCATTGAGGCTTTAATTGTTGAGAGGATATGCCCTGCTTAATTTACTTTGCATTTGTTTTGGTTATTATTGACTGTGAGCAGAACCAATTTTTTTCTTTCCTTTCTTAGACCAGTTAGAATGTACCTATACTGTCCGCCAACTTATTAGTCTGCAAGAGCATTAGTTCAATTGTTTCATGCTTTACAGGATACAAGACTTATGGTACATGCTCATTACCTTCAGTCCACATGCAAAAGAAAAAATCTGCTTTAACAAGATCTTTTAGGCAGTATATGGAAAAGCAAGAGAAATCAGTGCGGGGTGCTCTCATTTTAGTCAGGGGGATGAGAAAATGCATCTCTGCTACAGTAAATATCAGCCATTTAATGTTACAAACTGTGCTGGTGGGAACTGGCAGGTTTTGTCTTAGGCCAAACTGATCAAAAAAACCTCTCAATTCTCCGACTCCTCCTAAAGTCTAATAGATTTCCACAATTCTGCTAGCCTACCTAGAGAGTCTGGATGAGACTGTCATTGAATGGATTCGACACTTTTCTTTTAAAGTGTTAGCATGTCCCCATGAGTGTGGGGTGTTTTTTGTGTGTTTTGTTGTTTTTGGTTTGGTGTTTTGGTTTTGTTTTGGGTTTTTTGTTTGTTTGTTTTTAAGCAAAATTTCCATGATTAACAGCCCATCTGTGAGTCATGCTGCTCAGTTTTAAAGCTATCCTGTTAGTTTTTACCAAGTTCATGTTAGAATAACTATATAGCTAGGCTGTTTGAACCCTGCTGGGCTGAATTTGGAAAGAAGTTGGTAAACTTTAGGCTGCAGTTTTGTTTAGTAGAGGAAACAAATAAGTCACGGGGCAGTGGCTGGACATTGAGTTCACTTCACAGCCCTCAGTGAGAACTGCCACACGGCTGTTTATTTTTACCTTGTCCCACTTAATCTGAGTGCAAGAAAAACAGTTGTTGAAAGGAAGCCAGACAAGTCAGCTGAAGAGGGAGAGGGGCACTTTTCCATTTTTTTTCGGTTGTGCGACTACTCAGTGTTACATTCACCATATTGTAACAAGCACAGGGCTGAAGCTAGTGAATGCAATGGACTTCGTCAGTTTGAAGCTGAGTTGAAGGAGGTTTTGGGTTTCAACTCAGTATTTTGCACTGTACTATTCACATGACTGTGTCTGGATTTTTTAATGAGTCCATCTTTTGAAAAGGCATCAGCTTCTTATTCAAAACAGCTGGTCTTTAGCATATATAATTGATAGAATAAGTGGGAAAAGTATTTTTAAAAAACATGAGTTGAACCACTGTAGACTTTGACAGCGTTATATCATTTTCTGCTGCCGAAGTCTTTGAGCTGCTGTGACATTGAGTGGCAATACCAAATTAACTTCACTTTCTAGAACAATGTGAGAAAGGATTATATTCACTTTTTGTAATTGTCATGTTTTCATTTACCCATTGAAGGAAAGAAAATCAAGTGGCATTTCAATTTACTTGTGATTTCTGATATGAATGATAATAAATCATCTTGTAACTTCTTAAATTTTCAGGGAATTTGATTCTCCCTTCAGCATCTACTAGATTTTTAGAACAAAAATCTTCATTTTTCGGAGATAGTTAATTTGGCTTCCCACTTTCATTAGAACTTTGCTTTTTAGCCTCCTGGTCTTGCAGAAGTCACCCACTCTGTTCTGATATTTATTGTACACTTTTAATGTGGTTGTAAAAGCTCTCAGACATTTACTTTTCTCAATATGGAAATTCAAGTTAATTAGGAAGATTTTTGGGGAAATGGTACATTCTTTCTYCTTAATTTTTCAGTCCTAGGCTTTTCTAGACATAGTATGATCAAATTTTGTATTGCTACCCAGAAAAATACTGTTACATTAGATTAGAGGGGTGATCGACCATTTAATGAAATAAAGGCAAAAATGGAAGAAAAATTGACATTCTTCTACAGAATAGTTTTTGGCACTTTATTCCAATCTGCTGATGCAGAGCACAATCATATTGAGAAATCTGAGTTGTTATGAAATTTAGATTTTAATGTAACCTAAATCACGAATCCAAATACTATTTGAGTAACTGTTTTCATCACCTGTAGACTACAAGTAGGTACATTAACTAGTTATATCACATCATTCTGCTACTTAATGCATTAACTGTGTAAAAGTATCTGTTAATAAAGTAAAATAAAACAAGTGTCATCCCAACCCTTAGGGAAACAAAAGAACCCAGCATTTCTCCTTAAAAGCCAACACCAAAACCCTTATCAGTGATGTTTAAAAATAGACGAGTTATCTGTAGAAATCTAGTAGGATTTCCTTGCCCACATAGGTTTAGTTGCCCAGAATTTCACACATAAAACCAAACCTCCAGTTATATCGGACAGAAAAATTCTCAGAAAATTAAAATAATGTATGGACAGGAAAGGACCAGCCACCCCCTATATAGCACCTAACCTGTCTTTAATCCTGCATGCTACTTTTGCACACTATAATTGTACATCTGTTGAGATAAAGGCAGTTATTTGTTTCTAAGAGTGGGCACGCTACTTCAGTCAAGTTGCCCTTTCGGTTTGTGTAACGTATTTCCACACAGAGCTGTCACCTGGGGTTACTAGCTCCAGTATAAAGGAGTTCCTCAGGTAACCTCATGCATTCTCTCATAATCCATTTAGTATTAGAGGCGGAGAAAGAATCATCACTGTGAAGGATCAGAAGGGAGTTCTAGTGTGCAAGAGGCCCTGGAGTATGTTCCTTTTGTATTACTTTGAGATACTAACCTAAACTGCTGTTGGTTTATGTGGCGAGGTTTTTTTTTTTTGTTTTTTTTTTTTTTTTTTTTTTTTTTTTTAACAAATAAGCCATAGCTTATGAATATTAAAATACAGTATCGGTCCTGTTTATTTTATTTATGCTGGTAGTTTCATTGTCACAAACATATCTATACTCATCCAGCTAAGATGCACAAAACTGTATCATTACCTCCACCATGAGTTCTTTGTTAATTCCTTGCATAAAATAGTTCTAGTTGTCATTCCTGCAAATAACCATTTTGAAGCAAAATGATTTTGTTTCATGTGTAGTCACAAGAATAAATTCAGGGAAGCAGCTGTACGTGATGAATATAACCCTGATACATTTTTAAGGAACACTCTTGGTCAGTAACTATAGATATTATTAGGCATAATTTAGAGGCTACATTATCATTTATCCAGTTGAGGATGGACTTCCCTTTCCAAATCACAGCTGGGAGCAAACATCCCAACTTTATTAGATTTTGTACACTATATATCTTCGTTGCCTTTTCAGAAGAGGGACAAAATATGAGAACATGTCAACAAACTGTAGTTCCATTTAAAGTGATTTTAGCTCATTTCATCTAATTTTGTATTTAAAAATATGTTGACCCTAGGTTTGTTGGCAATAGAGCAAGTGCATCTCTAACCTTTCACCTGAGGAAGCTGTTATAGGGACTAGGATGATGTGCTGGTTCTGTGTAGGCCAAACTTACACTTTTTTTGGTTGCTCAAGGGTTTTCTCTCAAGTCAGGGAAAACTGCAAAGGTGAGCAATACTGTTTGGGCCTTAGAGGATGTATTTTAGCTGTGGCATTCCTGTTGGTGTTAATGATTATCAGGGCAAAATGCATACTTTTTTCCATGCATGTTCAACTGGTACTTAGACTATATTCCTAATTAAGTCTTCCTGGGCTCAAGAGGAATTCTTACGTATGCATGAGTTCCTGCTTTTGTACTGTTAAGAAGTGGGGCGCACAAAATTAAAGAAGAAAAAAATTCTGTTAAATCTGAAAATATTTGCAAGAGTCTGCAGTTTTAATTTGCTTCTCTAAACCCTGAATGGGTGTCTTCTTTCTACTTTACCCTCTGAAAAATGCAATTGTTAAAAATTAAATCATAGATCCAAATTTTCTAGTTATTATAGTCAATTTCCTTCCAGACATCCTTAGTAGGGAACCTTAGTTTCCTTATTATCAATGAATTATAGAGTTAAAAAACTATTATTTAAATCTTGTGCCAATATTTCAATGTTCTTTTGCTTTTCTCTTTTTGTCTTTCTTTCTCTAAGCCCCTTCTTTGTTCTGTGGGTTTTCTTTTGTAACTCCTCCAGACTACAGCTTTGTTCCCCCTTCCTCCACTCCTTTCTGGTCAGGTACTGCTTTACTGCTTTTATATTTCTTCTAAATTTGCTTCTGTTTTTTCTGTATGTAGCAAGTGAGGGAAGGGACGAATCTAATACTTCAGTTCTTCTCTGACTCCAAAAACTGAGCAAACTCTTTAACTTTTGACAAAGTGTATATTACAATAAGCGGTTTGAATAGGTGTTGCAAAGCTCAATAGTTGCCGCAGATTCAATCAGTGATCAATTGACCTTTAATTTGCTATGTAGTTGACATCTATGAGCTATATATATTTTAATGTATTTGTTCAAATGCACATACCTGAAAATTTCACTGCTTGTAGATAAATAATATGTTCGTCCCATCCCTGCAGCAAACCATACTGCAGCAGCATCTTGGAATACAGTAGTTTTTTTGTAGAAAATGCTTTCTTTAAATTCTGCATTAACATTGTTAATTAATTTTACACATCTGATTTCTAAATATTGTTTTCTTTATGCTCATTTAACCATCTCTGGCTTTAATAAATGCAAACATTTTAAACTAAGATACTGCATGAAAATGCTTAAAGTAGTAGCAGTGGTAGTCTCAATTAGTGCATCAGTATGGCTATGGTCTGGCTCTGGTCTCTAAGACGTAGTCTTCAGAGGTGAACTGCACTGCTGGACAACTCAAGAAGAATTTTGCTAGTAGGAAGGTAAATGCCTTCGAGGAGTGTATGGAAGGAGCTACTACTGTTGAGAACGCAGCATTCACTCACGTTACACTGACACACCTCTGTGTACAGGCAGTGGAGGACTTGGCTTAGGTTGTGCAAATCAGGATTGAGGCTGGCTTTTGCACTAGGGAAAGGGAGGTGTCTAGCATGCATGAATGCGGATGTAGTCATAATCAAGATCTGACTAGGAGATCTGAGTAGGCAGTGTGTTTTACACCTGCACCACAGAGGTCATCCAAATTGCTTAGTGCTCTGAGGTGGATTCTTAAGGCTTTCCATAGTTTCTAGAGGGGAAAAGGATGTAGGTGGCAGCTCAGTAGTAGAACGGCTAGTGTGCTTACTTGTGCTGAGAGTGTCTCTGATGGGCCTTTCCTGGATTCATGCCAGGGATTTCAATCTCAGTGTCCTATACTGCTCTTGAATGTTTTGCTCTTCAGTTGTTCACTGTTTTGGAGTCTGTTTCTTCCATTTCTATCTCCCTACATATAGATTTTTTGGGGGCAGATACTTTTACTTCCTTTCAGCAGTCACAACATTGACTGAGAATCCAAGCTTTAAGGCACTCTTCCAGTTGACATTTACTTACATAAAGCGACACATCTGTAGAAAAGATGAATAGAAAGCCATTCTGGTCTAGCTGTTTACCCTATGGTCATGACATTCAGCTGGAATGTCTGAAGCACTTGCCTCATTTGAATCGGAGAACACAAAGGAGTTAAGTTTTGGCCCTTTATTGTAGGTAAATACAAGGAGCTTCTATCCTTTTGGGTGAGGATAGAAGATGACCTCTTTCATTCAACTGCACAGTACTTGATCGTAAAGTCTGTTCTTACTGAAACTGGTATCTGTTCCATGAAAACAAAATTGTGAAGTGGCCTACAGTGATATAACAACAATCAAGACTCAAGGTTACTTTAAGCCTATCACACATTCCCATATATTCCTATATATGGTTTCAACCAATTATAATTATATTCCTTTTTTCCTATGAAAAACTGCTGTATCAGAAAATTCTTAAGTAACTGTAACAATAAGTAGGGATTCAATGTCTTGCATGTCACAATATGCTGTGTAAAGTATTTCTTTATACAAGTACAAAATATTAAAGGAAAATATTGATTAGTAATTCTTCATATAAGTTTATTTACCTGTTTGGATGGGATTTCATATTCTGATAGATAGGCTACATTACTTCATATGTTCTTAGTAAAACCATCTTTTTTAAAATAGCCAAAGAATTTGCTTACATTAAATGAACAGATACTTATTTTATGATATTACAAGTATTTTTTTTCAAAAGGATCTTCAGAGCTGGCTTAGTTCTGCTGATATGGAAGTTGGTAACACAGGAGAAGGGTTAAGCCGACAACTGAGCACTACTGGAGGTGCTGCCCATGCTTGTATAATAGAACTGAGGTTTGGTTAAACAGTGCAAGTAAATGTACATTGCCTCAAGGAGCGTGGAAGCTAATACACAAGAGCAACCCTTAGGAGATATGGCTGCAGAATTATGAGGAGGCCATACCACAAGGAGAGAGAAACAACTACTCACAGCTTTTGTAATGATACATTGAGCCTTGTGGAATTTAAGCACAGGCAGAAACGTGAGCTAGACCAGCCTGCTGTGATCACATGGAGCCTCTTTTGTTTGCACCCCAGTTCCTTCATCAGTGGCCCAAACCAGTATTAAAATGCATTTGCAGCACATCTATCTCACTGTCAATGAGAAACTTTTCCAACGTACTCTAGTGTGAATCAAAGCTGACTATAGTTCCCTGTCTTTTCTTCTCCTCCTGTTTTGAAGGAAAGGCTAGGTTAAGCAAAAGTGTGTTTTACTCATTCACTCACGTACCTTTTATTCACCTCCCTCAGATTTCTCACTCTATTTCCTGTTAATCCTCTGAGTATCTCCCTCCTAATACACAAGGTTTATTTATTACTGCTTTCTCAATAGCTTCTTTTCTTTTTTCTCACTTTTTCTTTTTTCCCTCTTTAATTTCTCATTCACGTTCTCCTGTTGGGCACTTTCTTTCCGTCAATCTCTGCTGTTAATCCCATTCTCTCTCTCTCCTTCTTCATTCTCCCTGTAGCTATCCTCTTTCTCTCCTTCACTCAGTGTTTCTTCTCTCTCCCATCTGTACAGATGTCCTTTCCACATGCTGACTGTCTTCCCTCAAGTTTCATTTATCCTGGGACAGCTCTGATTGGAAATTCAGGGCTGATAGTCTCTACTCAAGTTGTTTTTGTGACTATGTCACCAGAGAGAGATGGTTAATATTTTTTCCAAAATTAAGCACTGTGATTTTCTTGTATTCCATCACTCATCTGGCTTCCTTTTATATATTTCCTATAATGAGCATCACTTTTATTTGAAAATATGGGTGTTGGAGTCTAAATTAATCTAAGTTCTGCTACTTTCTGCCTCAAGACTTTTGGAGATACATGGTTTTGATTTCTCTTGCTTCTTTCTCCGTTTCTTCTCTGGCTTCACAACTTGAAAAAGAGTTAGAAGTCCTCCTTTCCCTCAGATCTGCTCCTCCTTCTTTTTCTATCCTGATTTTCCTCAGTATTTTCCCTCTTTATTATTCTTCCATGCATATCTTCTCTCCTTAGTTCTTTTCTTCCATGTTTTTCCAAATTTGTTCATCTTTGCCTCACGTAATCTTCTTCCTTGCCCCTTTATCTCCTTTCTAGGATCTGAAATGATACCCTGCTCCCCAGAATCACTCCTTCCATCCTGCGATGCTTCCCCAAATCTGCCAGTGATACTGCTGCACACCTATAAATGGTTACTGACCTTACAATCAGTAACTGCTCTTTTTGGTTTTTTTCTTTCTCTAAAACAATTGCTGCCCATGATGTGCTTTTTCACTATAAAATTGATTACTGAAATCCTGATAAGGTACAGGACATAACATTCATGTCAGGGTCTAAACAAGTAGTGTCTACATCTGAACTTGCTTAGAGGGGAAGAAGTATGTTTGAACTTTAATATACTTAATATATCACCTAGATTTTTACAGCATCTTCATATTGTAAATATAAGCAATAAATAGAGATGCTGATTCTCTTTTATATGGCATCCTGTACATCCTGTATCAAGTATCTGATAAGTATACTCTACATAAGCAGTCTGAAATGTTGGACTAAACTTTAATGGCATGATATAAAAGAGGGCATAATCTGTTGACAAAACAGTTTTTTAGGCATTCTGTTTTTGTGATATATCTAATAATAATTTAAACATAGTATTTGTTGTTATTTTAAAATAAATTGTATTGTCTCTGTAAGCTAAAATACTTGAATGTATAATGATTTTCATATATTTAATACTATTACGCAAAAGCCTCTGTTTCTATGAAATGTCTCCAGTGGGGTCAGAAGAAATCTTAAATACAAGCAGAGCTGAAACTGTCAAGATTTTCTAGCTCATTTGCCATGTTTTGTGTTCCTGAGTTAAATTAAAGGCAACTAGCTATGAACTTTTAGTATTACATTGTTGAAGGCATTGCTAAAACTAGAATCTTAATGGTATTTCCTAAAGACGATTGGGAATTTCTAAGAAATTGGAAAGAGTTCTGAGAAAAAAGATGATTATATGTACATTGTATCAAGTCATCCATCATGATCATATGATGAATTCTTCTGAAATCTTTTCAGTAGGAAGCTTGCTTGTGCTCATAAATTCCTATCTACTGTGACTTACATAGGAAAACAACTGCGAAAGAAAATGGCATTAATGGAAAAAAATAAAAAAGAATGCTTTGGCCAAATAATCCAACTACAAAATGSAGTAGAGTAGTATATGTTTTTTCTAAACTGCACAAATCAAACGCCTTTATCTCTTAGGTGCCCACTTTCCTCTCATTTGAAGAGTTGAGGGTTTCTTTTGCAAGTTTGGACATTCTACATCAGGGTTAAAAACATAATTTCCTATTATTTGGGAGAGAGCGGTTGGTTTTTGAAATGAGGCTTTTTTCACATTTGCTTTTTWAAAATATTTCACAACTTTTTATTTTTAAGTATTAATTTCACTGAAACTTAGGAAAAAATTTGTAAGGATTTTTTTTTTTTCATGAAAAGTTCTGTAGAACAAGTTTGTTGGTGATTTACAGAGTAAACTCCTGAAAAGAGTAGATTTACATCAGCCAATGTTCATGCAGATTGTAACAAATGATCCGTACAAATTTCCTGTGGAAACTCTTTACTTTTTTGCTCATGCTGATGTTAGCTTCCAATTTTAAGTGCATTAATATTTAACTTGGGAGTTGTTTTTGAAAGAACAGCACCTTATTCTGTTTGTTTTGCTTCATTAGAGGTTTAAAGTTAAATCAACTGTAAATGCTAATAATTCTTTTGGAAAGAAGCTAGTGACCTGTAAAATATGTTGATGCATGTAACTGGCAGCAAGTTTTATTATGAAGCACAAAAATACAATAATCACAAATGTATTTAGCAATTTTGGGGTGGGGGTTATTTTATTTACAGTTCATCTAGTTTGACTTTTTTCTAAAAATAAAAAGAACTATTAAAAAAAATTACATAAAATCCCTTCAACTTTTACACCATTCACCTATGTTTAAACCTTCTTGATCTGTGTAGTGCAGATGCTTTCACATTTGCATAAAATTAATGCCAGTGTACGTTGTTGTGAAATAATTGTTTTATATTTTACAGTACTGCTATTTACATTACTTTAATAGCTTTCAATTAACAAACCCTAATAATATCAATGTCTGTTTCATTTCAGTGCTAAGCCCGAAGGTGATAGGCATTGCCATAGCCAGGTATGACTTCTGTGCAAGAGACATGAGAGAACTGTCCTTATTGAAAGGGGATGTTGTAAAAATTTATACAAAGATGAGTGCGAATGGCTGGTGGAGAGGTGAAGTAAATGGAAGGGTAAGGTTGTGGTTTTTTTTTTTTTTTTCTTTGTCTCATTTCTGCCTTCACTGACAGTGATTTTGTAAAAGAATAAGGTGTGTTTCGACATCATAAACCTTCTTTGTATATTTAAATTCACAAGATACAACATGTTCTCATCTCTGTTTCATAGGAGCCAGGCAGAACTCTTGCCAGGCAGCTTTCCCAGCATCTAAATTAATTGGTTATTTAATGTGACCTACCAGGCTGAATATTTGGGCAAGATTATATGGTTGGAAAATAACCAGGATTAATAGTACAGATAAAGCTGAACTTTCTTGAACTGTGTTGCACACATGTATTTGGGGTCAAAAGCTCAGGTTCCTGGTGCTGTGGAAGTCTGTTTAGTAGTTTAACACAGAATGATTTCCACACCTTTCTGCCAAACTACAATGCAGTGGAATCAGCCACCTTTTTTGTAGGAGGCTGCTTCTTTGATCTCTAAAAATATGGCTCATATGAAGTGGCTTATTTAGGAGGGATTTTTACAAAGTCAGTTTACACTGCACTCTGAGATTGCATGGAAGTAAAGTTTCAGTTTTGACCTATAAAGGCTATATTTTTTCAATCTTAGTATGCTGCTCTTTAATGCAGATTAGTCAGAAGTATTTGAGGCTTCTGTTTCCATGTCTAAAGGGCTGAGATGAAGGGTCAAGGAATGAGAGAGGTGGAAGAAAGTAGATTGGTTGGAAGCTGGAAATGAAAGTTGCATCCGGTTGAAGTACATGTCCAGATTTACTGCTTTATGCAATTTGGAGAACTTTTTTTTTTTTTTTATGTATGGTTTTTTTATGAGCCTGGTTGTGATCTTAAGGTGAAATGGTCAATTAGACAAGAAGAAATAGGGAAGCAGAAGAAATAGCAGTCATCCTATATACATTTTACACGTGAAGAAAACTGAGCATCTCATTCTAATGCAGCTACCCACATCCTAAAGGACACCCTGTTATATACTAGCATTCTTTCTCATAGCTTTCACAGCCTGGACTTGAGATCATAAGCTCACCTCTGGAGATACTTTGGCAAGGTAGCCTAAAACAAAGTTTATGCAGTTACTCCTTCCAATCATGCTCTAGGTTTGGTTTTGAGGTCTTCCGTGAGTGTTAAATTGACTTAGGTATAAAGAAGTCTGAGTGAAAAACCTAAAGCAAATAGATAAAACAATAAGAAATATATGACATTGCTTCCCTGTATGTCTTATATAATCCTTATTTGACTCATCATTCATTTCAGAATGGAGATAGCATTATAACTTATGAAGTGTAAAACACTGGACTCTGCTTCCTTGTTCTGTCTTATTTAAAACTCCTGTTGGTGGCAATGGAATTTARCTCCATGTAATGCAATCAAATCAGTCACTATTTCCTTTGTAAGAGGATTCCCTGGACCTGACTGAAGCCTGTTAAATATTTAAATGCTCACTTAAAAAATAGCAGCATGCTGCCTGTAGTAAAATTACTTCTGCTCTTGGCATTTCTAGACTTTTTTTCTGAATGCTTAGACTTCCAATTTGGGCAAAAGTTGTTTTTTTTTTTTTGGGGGGGGCGGCAGGGGGCGGAGGGAGGGGATTTAGTCTCCAAGTCATCATATCTGCAAGTTATTCTTTTATTTAGGGTGCTTACCCTAACTGTGGCAGGTCAGTCAAGTTTATCTTTGTAATCTTATTCTTATATTTACTGAACAGACCCATCCTTGTTTTTCCTAGTTCAGCCATTTAAAAAAAACCCTGTGCATCTCATATATTATTTTGTTCTGCTTTTCCCCTTTTTAGGTGGGCTGGTTTCCATCAACTTATGTTGAAGAGGACGAATGAATTAAAAACTTTCCTCTGCTGACCAGCAGTTTCAGGGATTTTAAAAATGTAATATCTTCAAAGTGTTACTGGTGTTGTTAAGTATTTAAACAGCAGCATTTTTGTCTGTCTGAACCTTCCAGTCTTAATGTTGGGATTTATACAGAAGTTTGTGCTGACAGATTATTACCTTGCCCAGAGCTGTGCAAGAAACAACCTGCCGGTTTGCCATCACTGGGGATCAGTACAAAGTCCAACCCTCACCTTCCCAGAAGAGCTCTGGAAAACAAATTTCTTTATGCTCCTTTTCATTTCACGCTGTACTACACCATGAATACTAGCTATGGCTGAATATTTAATAAGTCTCTTTTGTTCTAGCTAACATCTGTGATGGTACAAGGAGATGAAGGCTTATTATTCCTTATCACTGCATGCAGAAAACGGAGTTCAGTCATTCCAGTGGGCATAAAGTATAGTCAGTAGACTTGTCTTGAAACATCAAACTACTTTACTTATCACCTTACAAACAGTTTTACACTCACAAAAACATTCTGAAGGAAATATGAATGTAGTAAACATGAGTAGCATTCATGCATATATAATTAGTTAACTGACTACTTTGAGGTCCTGCCTAAATCTTCTAACAATTTGTTTAAAGACAACATTTTAAAAAGTGGAATTGTGGGATCCTTTCTTTGTCATCCCAAGTCTTTTTGTGTGAGGTTTTTTCATTTAAGCAGCTGACCATAAAAGTGCAACTGAGGATAGTCACGACAAGATGAGTTTTAAAATTTTCAGCATTAACATTAAATAAATATTGTAGACTTATTCTGTAGGAGAATATACTAATGCAAGATGATGTCACTTCTCAAGAACAAAACTGTTTGTCTTAACCTCTTGATTAATTCAGATGAACTTTGATGCTTCCAACTCTAAGCTGTCTTTTCCTTGTTAGACAGGAGTTTCTATCACCTTTTGTGCTCTTACAAGGTAATGCAAAGGGAACTTGCAGACTTCTTTGTGCCCTTTCCTCTCGTGTTCCCTGGGATGTTAATGGCAGTTCAATGAGTGAGTGGTCTTGTTGCAGTGTTACAAACATCCCCAAGGAAAAATGTGTCTAGGTTAGCTAGCTTGAAACATCAGGCCTTGTAAAGTGGTGCCCGCCCCTTGATGAGGCAGTGTTTTAATATATCTATGGAGGGTCAGAAGTGCTGTAGCTATAAGCTACAATAACTGTGGGTGACRTCTTCAGATGTGCAGTTTCAAATATTTAGATAATGTCTAACCTGGCTTGAAAACTTCTAAGAAAATAAAGCTTTTAAATGCATTTTCTTTCTAGGGTAATGCTGACCAATCAAGAAAGTTAATTCATCCTGTCCCACATCCTCTCTTTTGCTTTTCCCTGTCCTCTTTTCACATAGGCATCTTGCAGTTAGTGTGCATAGACACTGCATGATTTGACACTGCGGTTTTTCCCACTCTACAAGCAACATAATATCCACTGTTTGTCCACAGAGCAGAATCTGCTAGTACATATTTCAGATTCTTTTTGGCTGTCCCGAGTGTTCTTTGCTTCTTTCTGGCCTTCTCCTGGCCATCAGGAAGAACCAAGCACAGCACAGAGGATTCACAATAATCCCCTTCATCTCTACAACCATCTTACCCATCTGCTACACCTAGCATACACTGCTGTGTGACCAGGTGAAAGAGAGGATCTTCTAATTAGAAATCCTCCACTTGTGAGATTCACCCTTGCAGATGAAACTCTGCTGATGCTCTAATGTTTCAAGGATTTACCTCAAAATTATGTAAACTGTGATTGTGTTGAGTACATTACTTGATGGAACAATTGAGAGCATTTGTAAATATGTAGATTATGCATAAAACGTATTTTGTAAATGACGTGTACAGCAGTGTTAAACTAGGGTATACCGTCTTTGATCGTGTTTTGCCATGCAGTTTTATTGTCTGTTGTGAGCCTGATCCTATAATCCTTAAGCAGACGAAGTTGATTCTTTCACAGTTTTGCCTGGTCAAGGTGTAGAGGAATAGGCTCTAGGCCTGTGAAGTGTGTAGTGCTTTGCTGTCATATAGTTCTGAGAAGAGGCAGTTTAATTCAATTTGAGTTGAGAAATACAACAGTCATTTTCAACAGCTTGGTTTTAGAATCATTTTGAGTAGTCTCTCCATCCTAAAGTTGCTGTAAAGCTTTTAGGCAATTCCTGAGTCCAGTAATCAGCCTTTGAGAAGAATGAAAGCCATAGCTAAACTTACTTTTGTGGCATAAATCTACATGTCATTGTCTGTGTTTAATGCCCTGTGTTGATTGAGTTAATGCTGCATCTTAAACTGTATTTTGAGTACCAAAGACTTCCTAAATATCCTGGAGCGTCTCTTTCATGTGCTGCTTTTGCCTGTATGGAGGTTTTGTTGTCATGCGATAATGGAGTTACAGTACTTTAATTTGTACTATTTTGTAAATATGTTAAATATAATAAACTGGTTAATTTTTTTGTTTAATGGTATGTGTCAAAATGCGTAGTTGGCTAGTATGAAGGTTGTTCTTCGTTTGTCTAACCACCTTCTCATTGTGAGCAGAAGTTGATAATGTTCTGTTTTGGTTTCCCAGATTTGTATAATCCTTGTTTAACTGTAAAACTGAGCTGTCAACATAAATGGGATAGTATAGCTTTCCTTGAGAGCTTTTTATTGTTGGGATACTTTGCCTTCTGCCACATCCAGGAAGGCGGTGGGGGTTGTTTTGTTTTTTAGCTATAGAGAACATTGTGGAATCAGTGATTATACTATTGATTTTTGTCTGTCAAAGATGATACTTGTAGTTTTTTGATTGAAAAAAAAGTTGTTCTTAAAGTTTCCTTTTGTGTCATGTTTCATAGCAATGTCCTTTCTCTTCCACCTTCTGCTTTCTCTGTCATATGTGAATTAACATATAAATTCAGGTTAAATTGAGCTCAAATCTTAAAATATAGTCTGTGTCTGATTTCATGGGCTACTTGATAACCTTTTCATGGTGTAACCCATTCATGCATTTTGTACAGTATAACATTCATTATTAATATGTTTATAAAAATATTTCTGGACAGGTGAATTAATTCAGCAAGGTCGGTGATGATACAATTGCAGTGTTGTTTCATTGTGTCCCTTCTATTTTTCAGTAGCAGAGATTTTCTTGCGGAACTGCCCTTCTAACAGATAATTATTAAACTTAATGAGGCATTTACACATCTCTACAGATGTAAGGCATAATTTTCCTGTCACCCATGAACATATCACATAACTAAGAGTCACACCTAACAAGAGATGCAAAAATGTTTCTCAATTAAATTCTCTTGTTAACAATATCACACTCAGTCACAGACATTCTCCTTCCCCTTATATGCGAGAAGAGATATGTCCTCTGATGGGTGAGAAATTGAGAAAGCACTGTAATTAGGGCATAAGAACCGCTTGTGACTGTGTTCTGAATAATTTTTTCAGTTCTAAGATTTGGAAGCTTATTTGAAAATCTCAGCTTGGAAAAAATCTGACTTGAACAATGAAAATTATGCCAACCAGGATACCTTTATCCTTTGCCTCACAGGCAAACTCTAGATGCTCTATGAAGGAAAAGGTCAATCCTCAAGGTTTTAGCAGTTCATAAAGATGAGGGAGAGATGCTGTCTAGAAAAAAGTGGGGCTTGTTTATACAAAATACCCAGCCTCAGATCTAGGTTTTGTTCTGTTGACTTTGATGTTCAGTGCAAAAGTATTTGTTTCTATTTCACAATCAATATTGCCAGCACTTTGGAAAAAGAGCTGCAAAGCCAGATATAATTTATGCACTAGCACTGTCAAACAGTTTCACCAACTGTATTGACACTACAGTAAATTAACTCTTGTCTCTCTGCTACAAACTGGGCTGCTGAGAGCCTTACATTACTATTTTATCTGAAATTAAAGTTCTGTTCAGAGAGCACTGCTTATTCCATTTGAGCGACAGAGGAAGCACTCCCTCCTCTCCATTTTATTGCTGAGCATGATGTTACATGACATGGAGTATCTCTTTGATTAGTCTGGGTCATCTACCTTCTTGTGTCCCTTCCCAACTTCTATTCACTGCAGGGGGAGGGCACAGAGTAAGAAACAGAGGCGGCCTTGATGCTATGCAACACTGTTCAGCAATAGCTAAAACATCAGGGTGTTGTCAGCATTGTTTTTGTCACAGATCTAAAACACAGCGGTGTAAGAGCTGGTATGAAGAAAGTTAACGCCATCTCAGCCAGACCCAGTACAGCAGGCATAAAGGTAAAATGACAGGCAGAGGTGCTGTGTGTATATGTAATGCATGGTGCTTTAGCGAGCCACAGTAGTATCTGTTCTCCTCAGATTCAGGTAGGGTCATGGCTGGCATACAACTTTGAATCTTGGAATGTATTCATTTAAGAGAAAGAAGTATGTTCCCTAGCCTTTCTTGAAATGTGCCATGGAATTTTAGCTCTTACCTAGATGTCCACTATATGGAGGAAGGGTAGTTTTGAGTAATTTTAACTTCATAAAGCTGTGAGATGAGATGTTAATGATATCCACTTTTTCACAAAGTGCTGAAATGTATGATGCATGTATAATTAGCTAATAGAAATATAGAAAGGATTAAGCATCAGAAATTGACTGCAGAAGGGTGATTCATTGCATTATCTTAGCAACTTCCTTTTCAAGAACAAAGAGCTGTTTATTTTTATAGCAAATGAGATTTGGGTTTCTAATTTAGTTTTATAATTCCTGATCTGCTGTAGTGTATTCTGCCCATTCATTATAAGGATCTCTGCTGCTTACATGACTGTAAAGTTAGATTTTATTTAATAAGCCTCCTGAAATGTTTGAGTTATTGGTGACGACTTCTGGGTTACAGTTTTTTACCTGGTAATATGCTTTTCAGAAGATATGTGAGTTCATTTTAAAATGTTGCAAACTGACTTTAAGTAAACTTATGGTTACAACGAATGGCAGGTTCGCAGGTGGCTGTTTGCCAGGGGGCATGAGGCTGGTTTGCTTCTTTCAGAACTGTTTTTTTTGTATTAATAGTGTAATATGTGGCTTTAGGAAGAACAGAAATAGAGAAGATYAGAGAACAAGAAGTAAAAAGTTGATACCATACCATATGTGTTGGAAACAACCTGGTGTGTGATAACTTTTCTAAATGATTGCCCAAAATATTAAATGTCTATTGATAGCATTGGATTGGAAACAGAAATTCTCTAATGCTTCTGTATGGGAAAACTTTGCTAATGCGGTAGAGGGATCAAGGACCCTTGGACTTGGTCCCAGTCCTACCAGATAACTCTATAAATCTGTCTTCAATTAGTTGTATTTTTTCCCAAAGCAATTAAAAGGTTTCCTCAAGGAGATGCAATATTGTTCCTAGGATTATAATTCTTACTCATGGGTAAGACTAACGGAAATATGTATAATTGAAGGAGTCTTTTTCTCTGGTAGTTTTACAATCAGTGTCCCTGTAGCTTGTAAGCTATTAGTAATATGGAATGTGCCAGGAGACCCCCATCCTACTAAGTTACCAGATGATGTACAAACACTTTCCTACCTCTTCTCCCAGATACTTTGTTTTTTGAATCCTGAGTTTGTTTTCCCTTCCCCTTCCTGTCAAGTGCTATTTAAAGTTGGTATCTCAGAAAGGCCAGTTAGTTAAATACAGTGTGAACACAGTGGCTTGGGAGCTTTTTCTCCTTTGCTTCCCTACTGCTTAAGATAGACTCAGAATGGCTGTAAGGATGGTATAGACAGCTTCTTGTTTTAATGTAAGAGAGGGGAGTGCTTACCTCAGAGGAATTTGTAGGCCAGTTTTAYTCTCTTGATTTGATGTATCTCTAAATATAGCTTCATTAAACTTGGACTGCCTTGTGTTTGAGATGGATGAAAGATTAAATTCCTTGGAACTGTGTGCTCTGTAATGTTCTGGGTGTGACTCTTTGGTGTCATGTAATTTGAGTGTTTTAGCTGACAGAACACTTGAATGTACTACAGGCTGAAAGGGAGGCTTGTTTTCATTCATTCTCTTCCCTCCCCAAATCACAAAAACTGTTCTAAAATTCAACTGGGGTGTGGTACAAGTCAACATGCCCAATCCCATAAGTATATAAATCATCAGGAATATTAACGTGGAGAGAAGAAAAATACAGGCAGATCATAAAAGCAATCGTGCCTGATTTTTGTTTTGGTAATACTAATTTTTATTGTTGCGGGAAGGGTGGGATGGGACTTTCATTACCCATTATATCAACTGCTCTATTCCCAAGAACCATTCCAAGTAAAGGATGCAATAGCAGGTCTTCTATTCATATTTTATTTTAAAAAGAGAGATTTATTGTTTTTACAATTGTGTAGCAACGTAAGCATATCCAGTTGGATCAGGTAAAGACAGGAATTAAAAGATTAAAAGGCAGATTGCTTTCCAAATCAGTACATCACTTTTTCCAGATAGTAAGTTGTAGAAAATCAAGCCCCTGCAATCTAAACAAAATCTAGACACAGCTTTTCAGTCTTTGCAACTTTGCTTCACACTTTGGGGGAACATACCTTTTTTTCTACATTCTCCTGAACATGGGAATGCAGGCTTAGTCTTCCTGTCACCAGAGTCTGATTACAACTCTTCAGATTTATACAATAAGACCAGATGCACAAACCCCTTTGTATTTTATATCTTCTGGGGCATACTAGTAAATACTCATATAAGTATACAAAAGATTGCTACAGAAAATATTTCTGATCACGTTATTTCTTTTGCTTACTACCGCAAAGAGTTGCATGGCTTTAGAAAAAACAAGCTTCCAAAAGCAATGATTCCCTGCTTGCATTCTTCACTTGCAAATCTCTGAGGGTCTCAGTCTGTCTATAGGGATTTAAGTTTTATACTGTGTTCAGGGGTGTCCATTTCAAATGTGACCTTCCCCCAGCAAGCAAATTCTTGACAAACGCTACTTTTTCTTGTCTAGAAAATATATTTAAAATATTTTCAGGTGATGTCATGCAAGCATGAGCTGTGAGTGGGCTAGAGGATAGGATTTTAACTCACCCAGATACTGATAAATTGGTAATTTAGAAAAGAGGATGCAATTAAGTAAGAATATCTATGAAGTTATATTTACAGGTGGAAAGAATTGTCTACACCAGTTACGACTGGGCAACTTCGGGCTAAGCAGCAGTACTGTATTAAAGGGCTGAGGGAGAAAAGTAAAAGCGAATCATGGACAGAACATAAGTTAACAGGATTTTACTGTGAAGAAGGTAAATACTGTCTTGGTATATAGTAATGGGAACATCATCTATAAAATGTGAGGTAATAATTTTGTTCATTTCTGGTAAGGCTTCAGCTGAAGTACTTTGTCCAGCTTTGAGCACTAAATTTTTTATAAGGTACGGTCTCATTGAAAGTATACCTGAAGAGACTAACAAGGAAGCGTGAAGAAACTGGAGTTGTTGAACTGAATTACAGGACAGGCTAAGGGGGGTGGTGGTAATAGTGTTCAAATAAGTGAAAGGTTTTACGTAACTTAAAAGAGACTGAACTGTTCTCCATATTCAGTGTAATAGTACCAGAAAAAACAACCTTGAACTGGAGCAAGATTTAGTCTTTAGGGAAGTTTTCTGAATATCAAGCTACCTAGATGCAAAATTGTCTGGGGAAATTGTGGAATCTCCAACACTGGAGGTTTTTAAGATATGGTTAGCTAAACGTATGTCAGGGCTAGTTTATATATAGTTAAAGATGCCCAAGATAACCACATGTTCTTTTGGAGCTCCTGCTGTACTACCTTTCTGTAATTGCCTTTCAGCTGTGCAGTGCTTCAATCAACTGCTGGTGTTTGCCAAAATCCCATAGAAATGTTATACCAACATAGAGAGGAAAAGATATACGAAAGGTAATAAGATGAACATCCAACATAGAGCTAGCAGATTGCTAAATATGCAAAGAGTTTGAATGTTTATGAATTAAAACAGTTTCTTCAAGAGACGCAAGTGGCTCATATTTAGCTCACAGTAATGTAAAAATGGTGTAAAATCACAGCCTTAAGAGTTTGTTCACAGTGGGAAGCATGAGCTAAATAGCATTATTACAGTTTATAAGTTTATTTTTGATAGAACATACTGTTGCTGCAACATATGCAGTGTTGTCAAAATCAAAACTTTTCTTAAATATGCATTGATTGCAGGGAAGGTTAACAAGGAAGGCAGCTCAGGTACCATGTCTTTCTACTCAGTTCCAAACAGATGGAAAATGAAAGATCTGAGAAAGAGATGACTTCGCTTCAAGCATCCTTCCCTCAAATCATCAGAAACTACATTTTTATAAAACAAAACCAGTTTGTTTTGTTCTCATGCAGAATTTGCAAAAGTACTATAATATTAAAATTTGTCCGTAAAAGAGAGAGTAGCAAACAAGCTATCAGCACGACTGCAATCTTTTTTAATGTCAAATGATTGAACGCTAGTGCTAAGATTCATTCTACCTGGTGTCTGAACGCATCTTTTTCTTGTTTGACTTTTTCTAGATTAATAACTAACAGTGTTAGCTTTTGTCATGGCATCTTTTCTTTCTGTTCTAAATGTGTATACAGAGATGCAGTGGTTTGTCTTACATGCAGCTGAATTTAGTCTCAATTTTTGGATTGTCACGAGTATTTTGCAGTTATCAGTGAAATAAATCAACAAGCACAGAAAACATCTGTAGTCCAAATAAAATGCATCTAGTCAGTAAGACTAATAAACCTAGATATTTTCTCTTTCTGGCTCTTCATCAGGAATGCACTGTGAAGAGAAAAGTTTTATTTGAATGTCACTGCATGAACAGTTCTAATTACTAATAGAATTCATCAAACTATTTAGTAGTGTAGTGACATTAAGTAATAATTAATAGACCGTGTGATGTGTGGCTGCATGAAGTGACAATGATTAACCTGTGACATAACAGAATGTGCCTGGAGAACAACTGGTATGCGATGTGACACTGTTTGTTCTTCCCTGCGTTGTTGGAGTTTGGCCTGTCTCCATTCATAAAATGAAACTTTCAAAATCCAGAACCTGACTGGTGTTTGGAGCATATAAATGGTTCACTACACATCAGCCTGAGCTTTACATGGTGGTTGAACCTCTTGTCATTGTGGCTGCTTATTTGGGAGCTGATATTAATGGGTCCTTGTGTGGCTCCACCCTGCCTTCAAAGAGTTGGCAAAATGTCAGGATTTGCTCTACTATGTATTAATTTTTAATAAATTCTAAAAACTATATTATCTAGAGACTGAAGTTACAGCTATATCTGTATAAGATTGTGTTACATAGTACGCATTCAGATGTGCATACAGAATATTCTTTGTGGTCTGTGTGGTTAGTCAGTATTTAGAATCTTGTTTCTTTTAGGAGAAGAAACTGGGGGGAAAAAAAATGTATTTCATTGGCACAGCCAGTATGCTTACAAAAAGTGTACAGATTTTTCCATTTTCCAGACCAAGAATCAATTTTCTTTCCAGAGATCAAGGTTTCTGGTTTCTTGTTCAAAAAACCACCCTTTTAGTCTCATTTGTGGCTTTCTTCTATGCCTGTATATTACTTCCCTGGTTTCTTATGCTTTTTTGTTTCCTTTCTTCCTCTCCCTCTCTTCTAATGACATGAACAAAGGAACACTTTGGTCAACCCCTCATCCCTGTTTTAGGAAGCAACAGCAAGAGAGACCTTTTGCCAGCCAGTGTTAAGTTTTCACAAGGAGTATCTTGCCTTGGGCAGTGGTTTCTTATTATACTTACCAGTGCAAGAAGCATTTAACTTTTTTTTTCATATAGTCAGTGTGAAAAATGCTTAGTAGGACATTAACTTCAACCTGTTGAAGTATACATATTAAAGCAGCTCGGAACACTTCCCAACACAGTAACACAGCATGGTGCATATATATAAAATACAAGAAACCCTATGCAATATAGGTAGTAGCAAATTCAGTGGCAAAACACACACTTAATCAAGTACGATCAACATTTCCTCTTTTTTTTGAAAGTGAGCATTTCTTGTAGATGCTGTATTTTTCATTTATTTCATTGGAAAAATATTAATGTTCTATATTGAACATTTTGGTAAGAACAGAACCCAAAATAGAATCACCATAGCACCTACTCAATGGTGGCATTTTGTTACATGAGAGTTTGTAGGACACTCTGGGTTTGGCTTCTTGCGAGGCTGGGAGGACGTTTGTTGTAAGAGGGAACTGAACACTCATTTTAACAACATTCTGTCGAGTAATGGAACTTTCCAGAAATTTTATATTATTTCAAAATGTTTTGTACAGTTCTACTTAAGTGATCTATTGTGATCGTGCAACAAAATAGCTTGTTATAAGGAGGGGGAAAACTCTAAACTGAAATATCCTTTAAGTATATTGGGTTACTTTCAAGATCAGAATTCACTATTACACTTCCTAGCATAATACTAGAATCATATTTTCTTTAAGCTTCTAAGATGAAAAAAATGTCTGAAGCACAGAACACGGGGGATGTAGAATGTAGCCAACAACCTCAGAAGCAGCTCAAGCTTGAACAGAACTGGTAAGTTCAGTTGTAACTGTGGACCTTTCATTGTCAAAAGGACACAGACTGGTGCAAACTGAAGCCGTATGGATCAGTCAAGATGTGTGCTCTTGAGAATTATTCAGCTGCATGAGTTTTAGCAGTGATGGTGCCTGAGGACATATCTTAGAGTAAGTCATAGTTCTCTGGCAATCACATAAAATAACTGTCGAGAAGATTATATTCCAGCCGCATCTCAAGCAAACTGATCTTCAGTGCATAGGGAGGAACACGTCAGCATCCTTGTATCACATGCATGAAAGCTGAGGTTAAAGACATAACCCCAAAGTTGCACAGAGGCTTCAACTTCAATTACTGCAGTGGGAGCTAAGCATTCCTAAGCCTGAGCCTAAAAGCTACAGTAATCCTAGAGTGTCAGAAATAAAGTAGGCCAAAAATCAAGTTTTATTGCTTTTACACAGCTCTGTCGTCCATTAAAGGAAATGCTTTGAGAACAGCTTTTTGGAATTTGGATGCCTGATATTTTTGACAAAACTCTCTAGGATGAAGAATCTGCTGAAAAAAGTTTGAGGAGCGTTAATTGTGACTGCCGCCTCCTCATTTAGTATTACTTGCTTGGGGTTTATGATTCCAATAGTAAAAGCAGAAGAAATCCAAGTACTTCCATGTTTGTTGGATTCAGTTACAATTTACCCAAAGGGCAACAAAGCCCTGTTAGCTGAAAAGAGACTGCTCTGTCTCTCTGGTCTTGAATTCTTGAGGCTGAGAAACTCATTTCATCCTTACTAAACATGTTAGTGTTACAAATTTTAAAAAAAAAAAAAAAAAAAAGCAACCCTCCATCTGTCTACTTTCATAATAATAAAAGATGGTCAACAACTGTCCTACATGTAACAAAGTCAGGAGGTTCAAATTAAGCTTACACCTCAATCCAAACATACTAAAATGAAAAACATGCGGTTACCAGTACTAAAGAGCTGTAGGTCTATTCATAGAAATGTTATGCAGTAACCAGGTGAACAGAAGTGTGAAACTTCACAATTGAAATCTACAGGTGCTCAGGCAATTTGCTGACTTGAATGGAACCAGGATTTCTTTCTGATACTGCAGTTACTGTAGTCTCAGACACTATGATGTTCACTTCTAAAGACATAATAAATATTGCAGAAATGGTCAACAAGGATTCTAGGATGCTCTGTTTAAATCCCATAGAGAAAAAAGTTGTAAACTCTCCAGGGTAATGGCTGTGGCAAAGATTCCACTTGCATTGATTGTGTTTTCTTCCTCTAGTATGGGCAGAAATGATCAAGGGCAGACTATTATTCTTTCAGTGGCAAAAAACTTTTGACCAGTGAGTGCTGCTCCCTGGAGTGCCTTGGACCAGTGAGTGCTCACTGGTTAGTAGTTAGTCATTACTAGCTAGATAAGCATTTTCATATTTTTAGAATTCTGCATGTACCTAAGAACTCCTAGTAGGTATGCAGAAAGAACGATATAGCAGAAAGCTGCCTGAATCGTAAGGGATCATGTTTATCAAATTTCTTTTATTTTCCTCTTCTCTTATTTCCCCTTCCCTAATCTTCCTTTTAGGAGCTGTTGAAAAGCATGCATTCTTTTGTGTTATATATATTGTCAGACTTGGAAAGTTTCTTACCTGACAAAGAAAGTGGCTTAGTGGTTCCTATGTGCTATATGAACTGTTGGTTTTTTTAGCTTGCTTCCTTTAAGGCATGCTGATATGCTATGCTGGAGTCAGGTGACTGTTTACAGACACTATTTATAGTAACTATGAATCCCTTGTAAACAGCCAGTACTTTTGCCGGGTTTTACATACAAATCAGTAGTCTTTCTGCAGCTGAGCAGATCATGTAATTTCTAATATAACTAAACAAGCAGCAGCATGAAGATATTATTGCCTAAAAGCAGGTGCTAGAACTAAACAAATGGTTTTATTGATTCTCTTAGGTTTAATTAAAATTTCAGAAAATCCCCACCCTGTCTCTTTCTTTGGCCTTGTGAATTATCAATACAGTTGTAGGCGTGGTTTCCTTATTAGTTTCTGGTACTATAAGAACAAGTAACATCATACTTAGACTTAAGGATATATTCTGCAATGTTTATACATGGGAAAAATAGATACTTGTAGTGAAGAGATTACTATCCCAAAGGCTTTTTTAAGGTCTCCTTCTTCATAATAGTGTTGGCAATGGATTGATTTAGACAATTTGAGTATTCTATTGCTGAAGAAAAGCATAATATTTGTGAGGGGTGGGGTGAGGGCTGTGTGTGTGCAAGAAAAATGATCTGTGTGAATAACAATGACAAAGCAATGGGCCTGAATGACTGAGTATTTTAAAGGCAGGGTAGAATGCAAAGGAATATTTTAAGTTCAYTTTTAGGAAAACACCTAAGTTTCCAACTACTGCAAAACAAGTAATAGTTGATCAGTAAGGTGGTGTGTAAGTCAGTGGGTTGTGAAGAGCTGCTCTAATGGTATTTCCATCACACACTTGCCTCACGGCTGGCACAAGGATCTCCTGACTTGTTTGGCAATGATTAGTGGCCAGCATAGCAAGAACAATCCCGAAGTCCGGATTGCCCAGTAGTACAGATACGTGGGCGAAGTCCACTCACGATTTGTATCCATTATTCCTCAGAGGGAAACAAGGACTACAACCAGTGCATTTGAATGTAGGAAATCAGACACTACTATGTTATAAATGCATGCTGGAAGATGTTTAAGTCTGTTAACTTGTTACGCTTAGTGCAGTCCTATAGAGACAGGATTCAGGGGAAGCTTTTGATCAATATTCTAATCATTGCTGTGGTGGGAAAAACTGCTAGCCGGAGAGGCAGAGATCTCTGCTAGGACTGGGGAGAGAAGACATTAGTTCAGGGGCACCCTACAGGGTACAGCCTAAACTTGTACTGGAAGGAAAGAGACATTTTAAAAGAATGACATATAATTCTAGCACGCAATGTGCCTGTAGGAAATACAAGCCAAGTGCGCCAATAAATGAAAGAGGAAAATGCCATGGAAGGCAGTAAATCAAAAAGTAATTGATCAGAATATTTAGAGAGCTTAATTTCAATTGCTGAAAGTAAGATAATGGCATACTGCAAAAATCTGAGGTTTGGAAGGGGAGACTTGCAGTACTTACTGTTCTCTTCGTTACTTCCCAGAAAGGGTGTGCTGGAGGAGCACAGCAGCTGACCCTGGAGGACATGGCCTTATTCCTCATTTTGTTACACTGTATAGCTTCAGTGTTTTCAATAGCTTGACAGTTTAAAATTAGTTTAAAACTGAAGAATTAGGCCATTAAGCCCTAGATTTGGTGGGAACGGAAACTCCCTAGGAGCACTGCTGTTCTCTGGTTAGCGTTGAAGCTTCTTGGGCTCTGAGGGCACCCTCGTCTCAAAGCGCTGACTACCATTTCTATTTCCTTTTCTGGCTTGTACTGCATTGAATGCTTATTAGAACTAAATTAAGGTCAGTCAAGCTACTGATAACTCCAGCAAAGTTATACGCTTCTGTCATCTCTCCTACATTTTTCACTAATAATTTCATGTTTGATTTYGGTTATATTTTAACATTTTCAATTGAAATGGCAATTATTCTTTGTCAGAACCCAGCCGTTACTCTTGTCAAAAAGACATATGATGCATTAGCTTAAGGGTAATTGCTAATAACTACGTAGGTGACATTCGGTTACATAGGATGGGCAAGTCTACATATATCTTTGTCAAGTGGTCAGGGTTTGCATACCCTGTAGTTTACACTATTAGGGAGCGCTGCTGAACTAATCATGCAAAACCAAACCAACCCAAATTTCAGTTTGGCTTTGATACCATTTTGCTATAATTAACATCCTCTTTCCTCTCTCTCTGGGTTCATTTTTGTGTTCATGTTTTATAACTGCAACTGAAATGAGCTTGCTGAAGGGGGTGCAATGGGAAGCGTTTCTTTGCCATATAGTCTCGCTAAGCATTTGTGATGACAAAGCTTTCTGATTATTGGGAGGAAGGGACCAAATGATACTTTCTTGCACTGTTTCAGCTTGTGCAAGATATCCTTTGCTTTGCTAGACCCTACTATTCTGCTCATGTTATGTTTACTTTAACTTGTTACCTCCCAAGAATGTTTTGGAACATGATAAAACATCCTGTGTCTTGTTTCATTGCCCCAGTGGACCTGGGGCTGGATTTTAGAGTATTCAGATGCATTTGGAATCCCATGTCATATCTGCATCTTTGGAGCTTTAAAAATCAGGTTCCACTAATACAGCTGAAACAGGCCCAGGTGTTTTCTCTGTTATAACAAGAAGAGTGGGAGTTTGCATCAGCTGTGCATGAGGGAGGGGAATAAGCTACTGTGCTGGTATGATGCAAATATATTTTATTTCCCTATGAAGAGAAAAATTCTCATGGCAAAGATTTTTTTTTTTAATTTATTTTAAGACTGAGGTATGCAGTGTTCCTCACATCTTAACACACTGGCAGGCCTCCATTTTTTCACAGAGTTTGACTTGATAAGTTTTCTGGATAAAATTTTGGCTACATTGAAGTCAGTGGCAGAACTCAGCAAAGTTCAGGAAATGGGATTGCCCACACTAAATACAGATGCCTGTGTTAATTCTACTTTCAGTCATTAGTATACAGACATTGTTAGCCATGTAATTTGCCTTTCATTCTGTGCTGCTTTGCCCTTCACCTCATTCAACAAGGAGAAGAAAAACAATGGATTATTTTACTTTACTTTGCGGGTCCTTTTCATTTTCTGCCTGGTTTTACACAAGACTTCTCTACTGGAGTAGCAGTCACCACAGGAGAGTGTTTGAACATTGTGACATTTCAAGTCCAAACCAGCAATGAACAGTGTGATCATTTATATCTAATTATCTGAGCAAGTTGTACCTATAACTTCCCTTTAAGGCTTCAGGAGACCTGAAGCCCTCTTCGTTCTGAAGAGATCCTCTGCTTATCGGCTTGTCCCTTTCAGAGTGAGAGGGTTGGTTTTGCTAATCTTCCTTTCTGCWTCTCCCTGTGCTGCTTGAGGGGAGCATATCCCAGACCCCTCTGACTACTTTATCAGTGTGTCCTATTTTTATGTACCTTCCTACTTCCCGGTAGTACCTGCTCAGGCCATGCTGACTTTGACAGTCTGTTGTTGGCACTCACCCAGTCTTACTGTGTTGGTATAGTGCGGTACCGCATCTTGTCTCTTTACAGAGACTTCGTGGGTGGGTATAGACCATTCCTTCTTCTCAAATCATGTACTACTTACTGACCAGTTTCTGCAATCCCTTGCCTTCTAAAAGCAATGTTCCTTATTTATGCTTTTAGCTATCTAAGGTAATCCAGCTAACCTGGCACCTAAACATTTAAAATGTCCTTCCTGGAGAGTAGCAGCTTTCAGCTGATAACCAGAGCCCTTCAGTCTGGGGCTTTAACGTTATTTTCCAAGTGATCATCCACATAGAAAAGACTGGTCCTCAGATGCACACACTGACAACCTAGTGGCAAAAAATCCCCATGGACAACACTGTGGTATACAGAATGATTTCTTCCCAGCTGTTACTGCAATGCTTCCACCAACATGTTTCCACCTCAGATCACCTTTAATTTGCATCAAGAAAGCACAAATCCTTCATGAAAGAATGCCACATGTGTCTTCTGCAACAAGACACAGAAGTTGTGAAGACAAACTGGCTGCAAAATTTGCACAGATGCTGAGTTCCTAGAAATGCAAATGTACATAACTGTCCTGGTTTCAGCTTTCAGACAATAACCTTATAATTTCCTTCTTAATAAGGTATGAAGGGGTAGTAAATTTTTCCTTCTGCGTCTTACAGTAAACCTCTCACTTGCAACCAGAGCAATTAGAACAAACCCCAAAGCTCCAAGGCTATGGACGTATTTCTGTCAATATTAAGTAAGAATCTTTTTTTTTTTTTTTTTTTTTTTTTTTTTTTTAATTAAGAATCTTTTTTTTTTTTTTTTTTTTTTTTTTTTTTTTTTAATGAACAGGAGCTGATTTAGGAATTTAGAATTTCTTGTAATGTGGCCATTTGAAAGCTGGGGGCTGGCTTTCTAGCCAGCCCTTGCCCTGGAGGAGTTTGCCTGAATCCATGACTATTGTGGAACACTCATGTCCATCTTTGAGGTTTATTCAGTCACTGGTACGTTAATGAGATGCAACTTTGTAGTTGCCGTTTCTTGAAATCTATGGTCATTAAAACATAATTAACAAGCAAGCAACAGTTCTTATCTGTTGCGATTCTTTTAAAAATTGTTTGCCATTGGAATCTACTTCACAAAGAATGAAAACCCAGAGCTGGTCAGTGAACGGCTGCAGTGCCTTATGGTACCAGCAAGAAAATGAAATGGAAGTCATAGGCTGGAAGAGGTGAAAGTGCAGGTATATAACAGAGTAGTAAAAATTTTTCCAGCAACATTTTCTGGCTCTCTCTGAAGACAATGAGCGTGATGATGCCTTCACTTCAATGGGAACAGGAGCAGGACCCCAGAGAAGAGTGGTGGGAACCATAATGTAAACTCCCCTGCTAATAGCTCTGTTAAATAGCTTTGGTGTTGACTACAGAAGTACCAGCTGCACACACTCTTGGCTGGAGAAAGAGAGTTGGGGAGATGTGAATATATGTGGGAACATCTGGTGTGGAAACTAATCAAACTGCACAAATTATTTTCTCTGTGTTATTGCTTGATTATTCTTCTCTATGCCAAAAAGGAGAACAGGAGGTGAGTGTCAAACCTCTTCAGACAGTGCAGTGAATCCTCCTAAAAGGAAGAATCTTTTTCTTCCCCTGAGATTCAAGTTACTTTTCTTGAAAATGAATCAAGAGACCAACTTTTTTTAGGAAAAGAAAATGCAGCTACTCTTCATAGGATGGGTGTTTCCCCTTCCCCCCCCGCTACACATGTACCCAGGCTATGCCTGTGTATATAGCCAGGCTATGCCTGTGTATATAGGCAAAACCACTTTTCTTTGTTAGTCATTTATCTTCCTGTCTGAGAAGACATTTTTTTTCCCCAGGTAGTCCACTGCACTGATGTTCTGCTCTTGCAGCAGGAGTGGTTTGGTTTCTGTGACAAAAATCAAAGTAATATTAACATGGCAATATCGGAAGAACAACTGCAGATATCCTGGCAACTCTTATTTCAGATTAGATAGGTGTATAGTTTTGAGCAAAATATTGTCTGCTGTAGTCGAGTTAACCAAAGCTCTGCATTATTTGTAACTGTGGCTTGCCTTTACAATTCTATGCCAGCTTGTCTTACCAGAATACGATGCTGGCACCACGTCACATCTAATTGAATGAAATAACTGTCTTCCATTGCTCAAGAGCTGGTTTGTATTTGCCTAAATTATACAGGCATTAGTATGCTTATGTCCATCCGGATGGTATTCGGATGTTTGGTTAAACGGAGTGTTATGTTCCTTATAGCCACAAGATGTCAGGCTAATCTGAGTAAGGAGCAATACTCGGGGGTTAGAGTACCGTGCGTGTCCATGTATGCATATATATGTATATATACGTGTTTGTGTATATATAAGTAAAAATGATGGTGAAGATAATGATTAAATCTTGGATTTTTTAAAGGAATCTAAAGAAGCCAGACAATCAGTTCTTTCTAAAGCCTGAAGACTTTGATACTCACTTTCCTTAGAATGATTTAAAACTCTTGCCCCTTACTGTTTTGTGCTAAGACACAATTAGGTAGAAAGCCTGCATAGTGCTGAGTTCTGTGCACTGAATGCAAGGATTTTGAGTTTGGCCTGTTGTCTTTTGAGTCAGTGGCCCCAGTGACTTCAGTTGGGAGTGGAGGTATGTGAATAATGAGTTTGAAAATGCAACCAACACATGGTTCTAAGAAGGCTTTATAACCACCACCTCCCCCCTTCACCCCCCACTTGCTCAGCATTGTTGTAAGAAGCTTAGAAAGTTCTAAGGTGTATTAGAAATAAGATGTGTTTTTCAAGATTCCCTGGGGGGTGGGGGGGTAGGGCATTCTTTTGGTGTTTTTTTTGAGTTTTTGTATAGACCTGCTCCATGGCTCGTCTAATTTAGAGAGAAATATTAAGCAGTGTGGTGGGTTGACCCTGGCTGGATGCCAGGTGCCCACCAAAGCCGCTCTATCACCCCTCCTCAGCTGGACAGGGGAGAGAAAATACAACAAAAGGCTCGTGGGTCGAGATAAGGACAGGGAGAGATCACTCACCAATTACTGTCATGGGCAAAACAGACTTGACTGGGGGAAATTAGTTTAATTTATTACCAATCAAATCAGAGTAGGATAATGAGAAATAAAACCAAATCTTAAAAACACCTTCCCCCCACCCTTCCCTTCTTCCGGGGCTTAACTTCACTCCCGATTTTCTCTACCTCCTCCCCACCAGTGGCGCAGGGGGATGGGGAATGGGGGTTGCAGTCAGTTCATCACACGTTGGCTCTGCTGCTCCTTCCTCTTCAGGGGGAGGACTCCTCACACTCTTCCCCTGCTCCAGCGTGGGTCCCTTCCACGGGGTGCAGTCCTTCAGGAACGGACTGCTCCAGTGTGGGTCCCCCATGGGGTCACAAGTCCTGCCAGCAAACCTGCTCCAGTGTGGGCTCCTCTCTCCACGGGTCCACAGGGTCACAGCCTCCTTTGGGCATCCACCTGCTCCGGCGTGGGGTCCTCCACAGGCTGCAGGTGGATATCTGCTCCACTGTTACCCTCCTTGGGCTGCAGGGGGACAGCCTGCCTCACCATGGTCTTCACCATAGGCTGCAGGGGAATCTCTGCTCCGGTGCCTGGAGCACCTCTTCCCCCTCCTTCTTCACTGACCTTGGTGTCTGCGGAGTTGTTTCTCTCACATATTCTCACTCCTCTCTTCGGCTGCAGTTGCTGTTGTGCAGTAACTTTTCCCCCTTCTTAAATATGTTATCATAGAGGCACTACCACTGCTGCTGATTGGCTCAGCCTTGGCCAGCGGCGGGTCTGACTTGGAGCTGGCTGACATTGGCTCTATCAGACATAAGGGAAGCTTCTAGCAGCTTCTTACAGAAGCCACCCCGTAGCTCCACCACTACCAAAACTTTGCCACACAAACCCAATACAAGCAGGTAGGACTTACTTATTAATCAGCAACCTGACGTGCTCTCAGGAGTGGTGGTGTGCAGCAAAAAAATTTAATTAGGGGCTAAACTAAACATTTTCTACATGAGTCGATGATGCTTGTGATGTTTTTGAAAAGTATACCTGTTTCCCTCCTTGACCTGCCAATATCCATTATTTCTGCTGTCCACATTACTGACCATTTCACCTGCCCTCTGTCTATGTGTTTGCTCTCCCTCCCCCTCGCCCCATACTGCTGGTGGTGATCCCTGCAGTCCCTGGCTGAGAGGTGATGCAGTGGCTCCTCTGCACTATACAGGCTCAGCCTCTGAGGAGTGCAGCTTTGGTTGCACAGCTCGGCACCCCTTTCTTCCTCCGTTTTAATTAACGTGGGTAACTATAGTCAAGGCACAGGCTCAGAGTGACAGAGACATCAGTTCATACTGTCACAGACCTTGGGTATGCGCTCAGGTTTTGCACAGAATTTCATCTTGCTGCCATTGTGTCTTTATGTGCTGCGGCTATTATTTTGGGTGGAAAAGAGTATTTGGTGGCCCTTGTATTTAATATTCCCAGGGTGCATTGCTTTTTTGCTGCAAAGGACCATATCGATGAAACATAGATTCTGTTGATGAGGGACTCCAGAAAGTCTCTAAATCTTCTATACTAAGAAGCAGATAGTGGGCAGAAAAACATCCTTTAGCTGAGAAAAAGTACAGAGGATAAGGTTGATGTAACTTAGAAAGAAATTTGAAAATGAGCAGGTGGGTGGATACTCACACACAGTTATTACGTGTGTATGTTCACATAATATGCAAATACTTTCCTATGTAACAGAATTGAAATACGTGGAAAGCCCTATAAAATCTTTGCTTAGCAAATACTATAAGCATATGAGCATGTATGTATATCCACCTACATAATTCCAATGCATGTCAGTATGTATTACTTAATACACCTACAGTTGAGTCTATCTTTAAAGGTTGCCTTTGTCCTGCTGTTGAAAGTCAATGCATTCCATTTCTTCCAGTTTTTGTCTTTTTGCTCCTTTGACTTGAGCCTTTTTGCAGAGACTATCCTTTCTGTATCTGAAAAATTCTGAGCCCACTGTGAGAAGATTCAAGAATATGTCAGTTAATAATAATTGAGGATATTAGCTGTGTCTTGAGCTGTGTCACGTAGTTTGAAGACATGCATATGCTAAAGAAACTTGCACTTTGAGACAAAGATCATACAGAAAGAACAGTGAGAAACCTACAGGCAGACATACTAAAACCTTTATATGTTGATAAAAGTACAGACCCTGGATGGAGCAGGATCTTCAAAGATGTGGAAAATTGCCAGTCCCAATCTGGTGCAGAGTAATGACTTAATTGATGACCCATTACAACTTTCGGTGTCATTCATGGAACAGATGTAGGTCTTCGAGTCCTTTTTTAAATGGATATATGTTTCTGTCACCAAGGATCCAACATGTGGTACTAACTGGTGAAGTGACAGGGAATTTGAGGGTATTTGCTTCTCAGGCACTTCGGTAATTTTGATTTATACTATTATTTCCTCCTCCTTAATTCAGCCTCAGTCATGAAGCAGCCTGGGGGGCACCGTGACCTCCAACACAGGTTATTTGGTGTTAGCTCACTGTGTGTGTGTTTGGGTACTGCTTTCCTGATAATACAGTAGCTAGTTCCTACATTGGCAAAGGTACAGAGAACATGAATGAAAGCAGCTCTTGATTTGAGTCATTTTATATCAGGTCCATTTAGTTCATTTAGTCATGGAGTCATGACAAATTGGGCCAGAAAGGAGAAAGTTTCATATATCAGCCTAACAACCTGAAATGTCATTATTTTTCCTCCTGTTCTCCTGAACCCTTGCTGATTTTGTACTCCTGCATGTGTCTGTCCCTGTTCCTTGTTCTCAGTGGATACCAAAGACATGCTAGGAAGCCTTTTACCAAGTTTTAGATGTTTCTATAAGAAAAATGATGCAGGTTTAACAGCATGTGCAGGTATTTGTAGAAAAGCAAATGTGTTTCCCTCTTGGCTGTTTAGTTGTCTGTAACAATAATGTCATAAATAAATAATGTTTCCGTGAGGGAAAAGAGGAGATGTTTATCAGATAGAATACATGCCAGTTAGGATAACTCTGAACAAAATGTTAACACGGATTAAACAGGAAAACATGCTGCTGGCAAACAAATTGTTGGTGAAAACAGCTTCAGCTAGGGAGTTCCTTTCTCTGTTGGATAGAAATGGTGCCTGCCATGCAGACCAGCTTTTAAAATTAAGACATTTGTCACCAGAACTGCTGGGTCTATGGAAACATTCAAATAAGAATAATTTAAGTGCTGCAATAGAATAATGCACAATAAATAGTACATGGARCTGTACAAATGTTGCAGATTATAGTAGGATCAGAGAGATAATGCCTAAGGGATTACTTTTTCCTTTCCTGAAATTATTTTTCAATCGAATTTAAAACCTGATTCTGTTTTGTTGAAATCAAGGTAAGGCTTTCCTTTGCATTTAGTGGATTCTGGAGCAGGTCATTAATGAATGCAAACTGGTCAGTCCTTGGAGAATGAATCCTAACTGTCCACAGAATAGATGCATCACGTACACTGAAGTTCTATGTTTTCTAATACTGTTTTGTCAATCTATTTCCTCCTTCTCTGAGGCCTGGTTTTGAGAGGTGCAAGGCTAGCTCATCTTCATTCCGCTTCCACTTGGCTTCCTTTGTTAAGATTGACAGCTAGGGAAAAAACACTGATAGCTTTTGTTAATCAGTGTGTATATCTCCATTAGCAGCTGTACTAAGACTGCCAGCTAATTGCCACACAAGAATTACCACTCAGGAACTTAAGTCAGCAGAAATAATGACAAAGCCATGCCTGTCTTTGTTTGGGGTTTTTTTGTTGTTGTTTTTTAAAGTTGTAGAGGGCTGGATGACTAATAGCATGCAACTCACAAGTGATACTACCTCAGAACAATCCTACCTCTTCTTAGCCATTGCAAGCCATTTGAGGAAAATAAAATAGACATTATAGATTAGGAAGAAAAAATACACTAAAGGGCGCTTTGGTGTTATTAAAGTAAATGCTCCCAAGTTCAGCATGTGCTTACGCTTTTTTTTTTTTTAATATGGTTGCCATCCTGAAGTGACTTCTAAATTAGTCTTTGACATCTGTTACAGGAATTTTACATTTGTAGTTTTCCTCTCCCCTCTTTGAGAGATGTGTTTTTGCTTGAGTGTTGGCACATTTTTAAGATCAGTAAATGGCCCTAATAAATAATGTGAAAATGGAAAGCACGTAAAAGTTCCTACTACAGAATCAAACTGATTCATCTTTGATTATCTGGTTATTGTTTATGTATGTACTTCGTCAGCCCACTACACTTGATTCAAAACACAGGAAAAATATGGTGTTTAACAGAAAGTATGCTTATTGGTTAAACTGGTGTATATATTTGAAGAATGGGAAGAGAGAAAAAAGTGGCAAGACAACGTTTGAAAGCAGCAGAAGAAAATGCAGAGACATTAGAGGTAGATGAATTATGAAGAAGGTAAGTACATTCAATCAGTTGCTCTCTATTGGCTTGAGGGTAATCTCTGCCATATTACAATGTACTGATTTATGGACTAATTAGCTGTACAAAACAAAAATATTTATAGAAAATATTTCTCTCGAGCAGCCACCAAACCAACCAAACAATAGGAAAATGGATTTTGTGTATTAAAAAATTAAATTCAATATATATTTATGAGCCCATTCAAAATGTAGAGTCTTTTTGCTACCAGATTTCCAGTAAGCAGAAATATCTATGTATCAAAATCTAATTGTGTCAGTATCTAGACATTTATGGAAGAAATTAAATGCCTAAGCTATAGGTATTTCAAGCTATAAAAGATATTATGTATTAATTTATAAAGTCATAATATTATTATTGTATGAGCTTTGATACATCTAATAAAGAAAAAAATCAGACAAGGAGGGGGAAAAAACCGCGTAGCCATCTCTTTCTTTTGGAAGAGGATTTTAGTGTTTTACTGTTTTTTCTGTATGCATGTCTTTTAATTTCTCAGACTGTTAAGATGCTTCCAATTACTTTGACTCATGTATAACATCCCTTCAAAAAACCGTAGTCGTGGTTTCCTTCTAGCCTTAGACTGAAGTGCAAAAGAGAAAAACCCAAAACAGCAAAATCAAATGTGTGAGTTACATATCACAACATTGAAACTCCAAGCATGGTAGGCAAAGACAATGTTTTGGGATGTGTAATGTAAAATAGACTTGGATAAGATAATTTGAAGTAAGTGGGTGGCAAATACATGCAGATGGAAGACTATTTAACTTCAGATTGCTGTAATTTGGATGGAGTAGGGAACTGTAGGTCTCAGTACTTAATGCGGTGGACGAGGTGTCAGAATTAATCTCTTTCTGTAATTGACTTTGTAGGTCTCTTAACATCTTCAAGCTTCAGTCCCCATGAATAAAATGGAAATAGCATGCCTCCCTGCTTTACAGTATTGTCATGAGGCTAACCTCAGTAAAGTCTGGGAGATACTCAGATGCTAGATATTGTCAGTAAACGAGAAACCTGTCAAAAAATTGTTCACCACTAAATCTACATAGTTTAGTCATCATTCTTTACATCCTACTCAATGAGAGAATTGTAAAAGTAGTTGTGACTCTACCAGATCTAGGGAGGCAAAAGAGCACTGCCAAGACTAATTAATAAGTACCAATCCACCTACTTTTTGCCCGTGGGAGATCTCTAGAGCAAAGTAATAAAGATATTTTATGAGGGCATAGAAAAAATTCTGACGTGAGGGAAGAAAGAAAGCTGTAGGATGGCAAAAGAAAGCAGTACAATAAATGCAATTACTGGAGTGCTCTACATGCTGGTTCTCCCATCCTACCAAGCAACAGTAATTAGAGGTAAGAGATGTTAACGAGATACGCACTGAATGAGTCAGTGTATCCATTTGGAGCCTAGCTCAGTCCCGTGTTGAACATGGTGACAGCAGATGCCAATAAAAGGCCTGGAGGAAAAATGTTCTCTTCTGAACACATTTCATTTTCTATCTCCTTATAAGAATTACATTTAATGATTTAGGAGGTGCGTGGCAAAGAGCAGATGTAACCACTGGCCTTACACAGATCTTGGCAATGGGGTTCTTCCCACACTGAGCTTGCTCTGCTTTGGCCTGAGGGAGGCCTGTGACGTGGTTTCTCAAAAGGTGTTGAAAAGCAGCTGCTTCGTGAACATCTGGACTAGATGGCCAGACTAGTGCTGCTAAATTCACAGCTGGAGCCAAAGACAAAGCAGAGGTGGTGCTGATGGGCCTAGGCTCTTCCAGCAGAAACCTAGACAGGAGGTGAAATCCTCAAGCAGAGAGTGTCCTGGCTGTGCGAGGCTCAAGTCCTGCAGTTTCCAAATCAGAGATTACAATGCCAAATGCTGTGTCTATGAATTTATGAGTATGTATGTAGTATCTAGATTGGCTTTTTCCCTGCCATCCTACTATATTTTTAGTCTGGGAGCAACTGATGTTCTCTTTCTTTTCACTCTCCCAGTGTTGGGTTCCCCCCAAATATCATAACTCTTGAGAAGTGGATTTTTTGCTTTTTGCTTAGTTTCCTTTTGGATTCCAGTGCCGTTCACATACACTTCTGTTTGGGACTGAGGTAAAATTTGTGTCTGACTGGTAGTGAGAACAGAATTGTTAATTATACTTCATCTTGTTCTTGCTGGTCTACATTTCCTTTGCAGTAACCTTTGCTCTGCAGTGTGGGCTCCAACCTTCATTTCTGTATTTAAACTTCTGTGAAGCTGRAGACTTTGTTTTAGTGTTTGAATCCCATTTTCTGTGAATGCTTTTTAGCTCTATTAGGTGAGCAAATCTCAACTTATAAATGTGATTGGTATTATGTTTTAGCTTACTGTTTTTTGGCATATGTGCCAGCTTTAAGCTGGGCATGTATTTAGCAGGCCTGTTTTGCAGGAAGAATTTAATAGACTTATTATCCATAAGGTCAGTAAAACTACCAAAAAGTAAATAATAAACTAAGTTATTGTAGTGCCTGAGGTCCAAATTTATTAGTGCATTTTTGTAAATACATTAAATTCTCCTGTCATTAAGGTGACTTCCAGTAAGCTTTAGGAAATCATTTATGACATATCATGATAGTTAAACCCATGATTGCTATCTTTAATTTATCATCCACTATATSTTATTAATTCTCATTAAAAAAACAGTATAGAAAAACTAACTTCTTTATGACCTCGGTGTTCATAACCTTTAATGAAGTGTCATAGTTACCTGTTCAGGCAAGGAATAATTTCACACCATTTGGGATACATCCATTGTCCTGCACATCGCTTGTGAGAACACATATTGGTTTGATTCCCATTCTAAAACAAGGAGGTGTGAAGTAATATTTTGTAAATRGTTATATACGTTATGCGTAACAATATTACATGTTATATATACTAATACTATACATAGTGGTAATTATAACCAAAAGCTACTAAGAAGTTTTCAATACTCTTGTAGTGTATTCATATTCAATGTGATATGGAGCTTGAGTGTGTTGAACTTGTTCCCTGCCCTTGCCAGTTCCTTTTTGGGTTGTTTCAGGCAACTCCATTTACCTCTCTGGGTCATAGTTTCCTCATCTCTGTTAAAAGATACAGAATTTCTGTTCAAAGTATCTAAGCATTTATAGGTTGTAGAGAATAACAATCTAGCCTACTGTCTCTTCCTTGAGGGTTTTTGAAGTATCTCAGTTGTGATAAATGGAAGTGCTTTGACATTTTGGGTATCATAAGAATCTTGTAAGAATGATTTTTGCCTTGTGTTTTATTTAGTTACAGTAAGCAAATACATCTTTTCATTCAACATGTTTACAGAATCTAGTCGAAGAGAGCCCAAGCCTTTGAACGAGATCTCTCCATACTGTCAATTATAAGCAACAATTATAGACGGCGGCCGCTAATTTTGCATCCGCAGTTATTTGCAGGTGCAAAGTGAACCGTGTTCCCAGTAGATGTACAAGGATTGAAATGTTTTCATTTACATGTTCAGGTAACACTGAAAACAGTCATTGAGAGGTGTGAAAGCATCAGCTAGATCAAGGCCTCTTAAAATCACGGAACTTAAAATATGGCTTGTACAAACTGGCAGAGTAAGGGCCTGAATGAGTGTACATCTCATAATGTTTTTTTGCTAGTTTTGTGGAGGAGTGGTGTTGCACTTCTGAATGTAGAGAATGCATTTAATCTCTAAACAACTGATATCCCAACCAGCAAAATTTCTAAAAAAAATCCGTTCATGCTATGGAGCTGAATCAGAAATTGGAGAACTTGCAGAATTATTCCTTTTTTTTTTTTTTTTTTGGATTTGTACTGATCTTTACATTACAGGCAATACTGTCCTCCACATGTATCCTGCTGCGCTACATTAACTAACTTTGAATCTAGCACAGTAGCTGTGAACCACTTTTATGAACGATGTATGAACATTGTTCTTCTGTTGGGATCATGCAGGAATCTCTTTGACTTTCATGGATTGTCAAGTGGGTAAATAACCCCTTCAGACTTGTTAAATAGAAAATATTTGCTAAGATATTTTGCAAAGTGGTATGCAGCAAAATGGTTTGAAGGGATTTTATACTAATTTTTGTCAGCTTTGTTTTGAAGAGAATAATGTAAAGATTTTATTTTTTAAATTTTGTGGTTTGCTAATGTTACCTTCTGCAACATAGCTAAGAAGATTTTGTTTTGGGCAATACGTCGAAGAAAATACTAAAATTTCTGTAGAATAAATGAGGGAACTAGGTTTGGATACCACTGAAAATGGAGGGGATGAAAGAAAGAAAATATCACTTGTGTTATGACTTGAGTTGTGATTTACCTCTGCATTAAGGAAGAACAAAAATATGTAAGACATGTAGACATGGTACTTAGGGACATGGTTTAATGGTGGACTTGGCAGTGTTAGGTTAACGGTTGGACTCAATGATATTAAGGGTCATTTCCAACCTAAACGATTCTATGATTCTATGTACAGGACAATGTTAACCTTTCCCCTCCATTATCTAATTAATATTGCAATCTAAAAAGAGACATTGTCATAACTGTCTGATTACAGATTGAGTAAAATTGGTGACTCCATTTTAAGGTTATAAAATGATTTTTAGAGTGACCAGTGGTCCCAGAAATGGTATTTTGGAACACACGTGACTAGAGAACTAAAGACAACTTGACAGAATTTAAAAAGCCTCACTGTGATCGTTAAAGAGACTCAAACTTTGTTGGCCAATAATCTGAGTTCTCAAAGCTTGTTGAATTTATAGAGCTACTTACAAATTTAACAGTTAAGCATGCCTGTTAGATCAGGAGTGATCGTAGTACTTCCAGATCTAGGCTGCAGTGGTGGTGCTGGAATTCAGTTCTGCTCTATTAGATGTGACTTGTGAACCTGCAGTATTTCTTTTGGAGGTGAAATTTAAGCTTAAACTCCTTTCTGAGTTCTGTCTTCAGGTTGCAGCTGTGGGCTCTGTAAGTTCCATCACTTGGATTAGGTTAGTAATGAATAAAACCTGATTTTTAATTATATTTAGAGTTTTCCAAAATAACAGAATGTGACTTTTTTTATAACTGGTATTTGAAGAATATTACACTTGAGATTTCTACCATAAACTTTGCATAACTCTTCTATATATTAAAGATTGCACTGATTTCATAGATTATCATATACATTGCTTTGCAAATTACAGTATGATGTAGAAAGACTTTCGTTTCCTCTTCCACTAAAACAGAGAAGAGTCCACTTCATTGTACATTTGTTGTAATAACAGTAAGGGACAACCTCTGGGAGTTGTGAACATGGAGTACTTGTGAAAATCAGGCAGTTTCTATTTAGAATGCTAAGGCATCCAAGTTAGGGAGATTTTAGCTTCAGTGTCAGTGTGTGTGTATATATATATATTTAACTTTTTACATTGCCAATATATAGGATTGAACGGATGTCATTATTCTTGAGAGGTCTTGTTCAGATGTATAAATGTCAGAATTAACTTATTAGTAATTTGTTTCTCGGATGTCACAAAGACTTGCACAGAGTACTCGAGCGAAAATTACACTATGTAAGAAACAGAAAAAGCTCGTCCAAAACCAGTCCCATTTTCTCAAAACAAACAAGCAATAGCCCCAAAACCCACTCCTGACCCTCTTTTCCCAGAATACACTGTTATTACTTCCATTTCTCAACAATGGCTCACTTCTTGTACAAAAATTGTATTTCCAGTGACAACAGTACACTTGAACATGTGTACAGCGACTCCATTCAGCAGCATCGTGTAAGTAGCAGGTGTCTTAGCAACTGTAAGGAGAACGTGCACATCTGTAAACACACACGCAAAAGTTTTGATGGGAGAGTGATGCCTGGGTATGTCCCAGGGCGAGATGTGGTTGCCCCTGCTGACAGATGCAGGACTGACACCGTCCTGTTGTGCTCTCTGTAACTAGGCTGTCACTTTGGTTCTACTGACTGCCATGAAACTCTGATTCAGTTCACTTCCATGATGTGATCTTTATCCCCATCCTTCTCAGAAATGAGTATTAGCTGGCAATGTATGCAGGAATTCAACCCCGGAGCCTTTACAATCTGTTTAGATCTACAAATTGCGTAACATTAGTCTTCTCTGTGTTCTTTGAGGCTGTAAAATGTCTTGAGCAGTATTTAATCATGTATATGTTTGGGTCTGTATAGGTAATGATGGCCAGAAAAACAACGAAGGGAAACATACGCTTTGTACTGGAATTTTATCTATTGCATATTGTGGCAAAAATGGTGTCTTGGTGAACATACTGTACTGGTGATGAACTTTCATTTCATTAAATGAAATGCACCATATGGTGCAAAATGCTGCTGTTCTGCTTGTTTGTTTTGCATACAGTTAATACATCCTCTTCTTTCCAATACTGTATGATGGTGGGAAAGGAATTAAGTTGGTTAATATAAAATTTCTGATTTATAACGCCAGATCTGCATTTTGGTGGATAAATGTTTGCATCCATAAATAATTAAACTTACAGTTTTTCTTAGGGATGAATTGATTGACTATGTCTTAATATTTACATCTGTAACTTTGCATTGCAAGGACAAACATGAAGGCTGGGCTGGAGGTTGGCTGAAAATCTGGTCTTGCATATTCTATGAAAAATATTACTCAAATTTCTCACAGGTGAATAAACCACATGCATGGATGCATCTAGTTAATTCAATGGTTTAATAAACCTAGAATCCCAATGAGGCTATAACAAGCCCCCGGCATCTTTGAGTTATGAGAAAGATGTATAAAATTATATGCAAGCAGAAGAGCTCTTTCTAAATTTGAGGAGTCTTTTGCACATTATTTTTTTGTTCTGTTCGCTACATGAAATAACATCTGTGGCTCAGTCGTGATAACGTATTAGATCAATTATCATTTGAGGGCAATATCTGGGGTCAATTCGCATCTGACTAGATTTTTTTTTCCTTTGTTTTTAGTTTGTTTTTGAAACAGTTATGCAGTGCTAAGACAGATGCCTCTCTCTTAATGTCCCTTTGAGAAAGATGGCTAGCTTGAAGTGGAAATTTCTGCAGCTCCCTTGTCAGGGAGCAGCACCTTGCCATAAGCTGCCCCATTTTCAGATGTTAAACACATGTGGATCCTGGATCAGAACCAATTCTCTAGCTAGAAACACAGGAATTGCAAGCTGACTAAGACTGACTGATTTAGCAAAACAACTGGAACTAATATAACTGCATAAATTTAATTATGAATGCTAGGTTTAAAGTCATTGTACTCTGAACTATAATCTGGACAACTAAGCAATGTGAAGCTTGGTCAGTTCTTGGATGCTAAACCTTCCAGGAAAGAAATATTGTACAGGAAATAATAATTCTGCAGTAGGTTCCTTTTGCTGCGTTTTGATACAGAACCAAAATCCTAGGTTAGTGATCATGTTGCTCTTATTATTTTTTCAATATCATGTATGTGTTTGCTATTTTACAGGCATTCACAGGGACAGGATACCCACTCCAAGAAACCTAGAATATGTTGGAAGGGGTATATATTTTCAGGTGAAAAATAAAGCAGATACTGCGACTACATGTTATCACGGAAAGATCTTACCATATCTTCAGGAAAAGGAATCTGTTGTTCTTCACAGCTTCTGAAATGGGGAACAGGTTCTGCCTTCATTTTCCACTGAATTAAATAAAAAAGCAGGTAAAGCAATGCTGAGTGATGTAAATCTCCCCCTCTCTCAAAGATGCGCGCATAATTTTATAAATATACTTGGAATATAGTAGCAGAAACTTATATTCAAAATTTTCAATTAGTGAAGTTCTGTGGAGTTCAGAGGAAAAAATAATGAAGCTGAAGAAAAGGATGACTGATAAGAAAACTTTCCACTGAGTATACTCCTGTATAAAATTGTAATTTTATTAATAGGTGAGGGAGGATAAAATGCACGAAATGGTAGCTAAATACGTGGAAAGCCATATACTCTGCCCTGGTTTAGATGATCATAAGTATATGAAATTGGAATGCAGCTGAATTGATTGCGATCTGATATTCATTATACTTCAGCACTGCTGGCAGAATCCCTTCTAACCAAATGTGCATAACATGCTTTCTTAGCGCTTTCACAAAGCCTTGAGTTTATAATGACAATTAAAGTGCATCTTTTCCAATAATCACGCAATCTGAATTTGGTCTGTGCTAATAAGCTTTAAGAAATCTTGAATTCCACATTTTAATATCAGAAATCCACTTAATTATAGATAATCTTCAGCTCTGCATGTCACCTGTATTAGCATTTATATTCCTCATTGAGTTTGCAATATAATTTTCTGTTTATTGTCATGAACATCCTTCTAATATATACCTGCAATCTCATCTAGGCCATGGCTGGCAACCAGCCAAGCTCTTAATTTATCTTTGCCTTATCTTATTTAGCCCACGGAAAGAGAGTGGCAGTGTGAATAGCAAACATTCTACATGAAGGGCCAAGGTGACAGCCTGAACAAGCACCAGCTTGTTGTCTTCATCATCATCATCTTCACAGGATTCTTTTAGAAATGAAGACCTAATTTGCCTACCCGTTTCTGGAGGCTGGGTACTGGCCTGCAAAACTTGTTTCCTCAGCGGAAAGAGCTTATCCAAGAAGGCAGTGCCCTAAATTCTGCTCTGTTCACCATTTGGAAGAGGCAGCCAGGTAGAATTTATTTCTCTCAGGAATTGTTCTTTTGCTGATTAATTGTCTTCCATACTAGGCTATTATGTTGGTAAAATATTTATAGCCATTATGATGAAAATTGCCAGGAAATGAATTCACACGGTCTTGCTACCTTTTGATTTTATTTTTTTTTCCCAGGACTTCGGACCACTGCTGTGGTTTTGGCTTGCCTCTCTATTCTTGCTATCCTTTTCTGTCACACTCAGTAATTGGCCTAATAAAAGGCAGAAACAAGAATTTATTACACCTTGGGCAATACTTGAAACAAACTTTATTTGCTGGAGCAGCACTTTTTATCTACTTGCTGCTGTATATTTTGACATTCCTTCTAAATATTAAATTTGACTTTATTAAAAGTTAAATCTTGGCTTTTTTGTGATTGCTGCTGTTTTTGCAGTTTCTTAGGCAGACTAGTACATATATAAACATATCATTTTAATGAAGCTTTTGGGGAAACAATATAAGCTGTGGCTATATCTACTTCATTACTGCTAGAATCCACAAAAATGGTATGAATTAAAGACTAGCTTCTGTAATACGTTGTAAATTAGTCTTGGAATAATTTCTGTGATGAATTGAGAGAACAAAGACGAGAACTATTCAACTTTTCATACCTTTTCCAAGCCTGGGATTTGATGAAATCTTCCTCAAACAAATGATGCCCTTTATGTTTAAAATTGTTTGCAAAAATAATGACAGTAGTAAAAAAAAAAAACAGGTTAGATTGTTATGATGTAATTTCCACTGTTGAATCTGTTTTTCTTCCACATACTAGGTGGTAAAATGATCAAAATTTTTTTGTTTTCTAAAAAGGCCTTAAGAAATAGCAATACGTCATCCTGGAACTGTTTATGCAGGAATTTTTATTCTTTGAAATCTTCCAGTGTTAAAGCAACAAGAAAACATTTAGAATGTCCTTTGGTGGAATCTTATTACACTCGTTATATATGTAAACTGATATTCTTTGATGCCAGCACGTTGCCCATACAGAGAAATCTCTGCACAATTAAACAAAAGGAAAAATAAAAGGAGTAAATAAAAAGTAATATTTTTCTCTTATCTGATTAGAATTAAATACATTAACAAATTGTCTGGTAACACAAATAGGCAATAATACAAAAAATCTACATTGTACATTATTTCAAGAAAAATAACTTCATTTGAATACAAAAGGATAAATACACTTTTTGTCCTATAGCCACTCTTGTACAGTAGGTGAACACAGCATCTTACTGATGCAGTGCTGCTAAGGTATACAAGGATATGACTGGCTTGAGTTTTATTGAGGGGGCTGTTACACATGTGCATCACTAACATCAGACAAAGAAATCGTTCAACCAACAAGGGTTACAGAGCAACGTTCACTAAAGCACAGGTCGGAAAGGATTCGGGGACTGAAGCAGGCCAATATGGCAGCTTTTACAGATTTCCTTATACCCACAATGCACTGACAGCAAAGAATGCCTTTATTTGGTCGGTCCACACACCGGGCGGAGGTACAGTAGCGCACCATATAGGAGTAGCAAATGTTTTTTAAATTCTCTTCCCATTCTGGGGGCTGTCAAAGCCGTTTCAGTCCTGYGTAAGCTTTGCAGCTAGCATTGATTTGACAGAATAGGCAGCTGCCAACTTGCCTCGAGTCAGAGGTGAACAGTCTTGACTCAGAGCCCTGCCCGGAACTGATTAATATGGCTTAGTTCAGTTAGGCCTTCTTAGTTTGTATGTGGTTATTTTTTCTCTCTTTTTTCCTTGTTAAATTTCAGTAGCAAACGCTTGGATTTTGTTTTTGTTTTCATGTGGCACGTTCATTTGAAGCAGTCTGAATGTGATGCCATCAACCATACGGAGTCTAGCATAGGCAAAGTCCAGTTGCTGCTAGTAGAGCAGTCAGCAGTAATAGAGGCCCATGTGATGTTGCCCCCTGGCCCGAGTTTTGGCTGCAGCCTCCTGGATCCCTTTCACACTTCAACTTCTCGCACAAAATGCCAGTGTAAGCCGGAGGGCACTGGCATCGCACGTTGTTGATGCATGTTCCTCCATTCTGGCAATGCAGTAGTTCATTGTCACATACGTTTGCTGCAAGATAGCAGGGGAGGGAGGGAAAGAAAAGCAGAATAAATATAAGTTCATCTACAGGAGAAACTCTGCACTAAAACCAGAATTAAAACACTACCTCCCCCCTCTTCCTGGGACATGTAAACAGGGGATGTGTTTTTTTTAAACGCTTCAAGTCTGAATTTTTTATATTATTTGATATTTTCTCGTCCTTTTTTTTTTTTTTTTNTTTTTTTTTTTTTTTTTTTGGCTGTAGTCTTGGAGATCCATATCATTCACTTCAGACCACTGACTATGATAATATTAATTAATGAATTAATATTACTAATGATTAATAATGAAACAATATGAATATTAATACCTGCCTTTTGCCAGTGTTGGCATTTTTATAGTTACTACTGAACTGGAACTGTAGATGGGCGTGTTATTATTTGAAAGGGGCAATGTATCTAGAGCTTTTGGAAAGCATGAGCAGTGGTTAAAAATGCAACATGGCTTTGCTGAAGTAAAAAGATCTGTATGAGAAGGCAGGGTTTTATAATCAAGAACTGCATGTATTAATGATCTGAAAAAAAATACACAAAAAAGATAAGGCAAGCACAGGCAGGAAATTCAGCATGCTATTCGATGGGGATTATATGGTATATACATATGGAAATAAAAGATAATGTTGTTATTTCCATTACAGATCAAAACTTCCTTCTTAATTAGATTTGCTATTTCGGTACAAGGTAACTGGCATCTTAAAACTATCTTAGTTAGATATTGTAGCCTGATATAATAACTTCAGAAGTCAGATTTGACAAAAGAGTTAAGAGAAAATAATACAGGCAAAAGTTTTAGAGCTGCATAATATTACTGTATTTGAAAAATTTAGCTTTACTTTGTATTACTTAATATCAATTGAAATATTTCACTGGGTAAATATGTAGAGATATGCGGAACATACTACTTAAATGTGTCAATCTGTGTTTTATTACAGATGATATCACTAGTAGAATATGTGCTAGATTACAGCTCTGTCTTCCATAGGAGAGGCAATTTTAGTAAAGATCTTGCACCTACTATCTAGGCAGAACGTAACAGTAAAAATTTTCTCTCAGAGAATTAGGGAAAAGATTATTTGGTTTAGAAGCAGACTCAATATTATATGCTGTTTATGCGTACCTTAGCCTGGAAATAACCTAAATAATTCAGAATAGGGAAAATATTGTTAATTTTAATTAAAACATGGCTATTTATTGCTACAAAAAAGTACAGCTTTATAAATGTTAATTTACTTATTTTTAAAAGCAACCCAAATACTATGAGAACTAAAGTTGAAACAGTCCAAGTTCTTAAGTAATGCAATGCTACATAAATCTGTACAATTTTGTGCACCAGCAACCTTACTGGTAATCTTATCTGTCCTGGCTTGCTTTCAGAAAAATAGTCTTCTTGCTCTAGAAGGACTCTGACAACTGCTTTCTAATGTTCTGCATCTAAGTGGGCCAAATAATAACGCAGTGTGTTAGAAACTCATAGATGCAATTGAGAGAGAACAGTTGAATAATTTTTTCAGTGGTTCCTTTAGCAATCAAAGGTTTTTACTGAGAGCTATGGATTTAACGTTGTTGTCTAGTTTCTGAATTGTAATGTCAAAATTTGAATATTGAGGTACAACAAACAACACATATTACTGATGACAGCCATATGTCTGAATTTTAATGTTCTATATATACATTACAAAAAACAGTGTTTATATTATGTACAAGGAACAGTAAATCACCACCAAATAAATGTGATGAGATTAACAGCCCAGAAAAATATAATGATAACAGGCTGAAAAAAATGAACTGTATTTTAAAAGTCAGTATTTGAGTTACATCTCTTATAACTGAGGCCATGTATCTTTAAAGGTGACTTTATTATTCATATTGTATATATTTAGCCATATCAATATGCAAAATCAAAATACTTTATCTGATGGTACAGCTACTCAATCTGCTTGTTCTAGACTACTCATTGCTGGGATGCTTCCTACAGTTCACCAGTGAAAATGGTGAAATATCTGGCCCATCAATACCGACCAGTGTCTGCCTTGAATTCAATAGTTCATTAAATACCCCTTCTTAAACAGCAGATGAGGTATTTCACTTCGTGTTTGGCCCGGAATATATTATCCAAATTTTCCCAAGTATTCAGTAAAACAAATTTATTTTGCAATAGCTTTCCTATTTTTAAACTTATTTTGACAACTATAGCCTGTTACTTTAAGAGGCCATCAGCCCAGATTCCGATCTGTAGTTGCAGATTGCTGGAGAGGGGTGGCTGAAGTGGCGTTTTGCTACATGCTGGCTGTTCTGCCTGACACACTGATGCAGGCTGCTATCAAACGTCTCTAATCATTGCTGTCTACAAAATTCCGGATACAATGTTATAGATGCTGATTTTTAAATCAGACCATTTATTTCTCATTAGAAAGTTTTTTTAAATTCCCTTAAAGAAGGGATGGATCAAAAGCCTCTCCTTCATTATTCTTGCATGCTTTTAAAAGTTTGCCCGCAGAAATGCATTAAAGTAAAAACAGGCAGATTTTAATATTCTCAGCAAACTATGTAGCTGAAAATTCTTGAATTGTTAATCTTGTATTGTCACAGCTTTCTTTCCTTTAGTTTCGTCCTTGTATCTCTTTCTCTTGCACACACACACGTACACACATGTATGTATCATGTAGATAGCAATTGTGGTGATTTGGAAGTTAAATGAAACAATTCTGAAAATGTTATGAAATCCCATTATTTATTTTTTGCCAATTTCGTTTTAATTTTATTCTCACCAACTCTAATACCATTTCCACCTTCCTGAAAGCATGGTCAGGATTACTTTTAAAACTTTAATATTAACTAATTATATTTATTCAGTTTAGGAATTGGATTAGCTATAGCTAATGAGTGTAGCACATCAGCAGCATAAAGAAAAGTACTCTCACTGGAGCACTTTCACTGGAATTTAAAACAAAATTTATGCCTTAAACAAAAGTAGTCGACATGCTGCCAAGACCAAAGCAAGGCAAGTATATTAATTGTTGTTATGAAAATTAACAATGTTTCTAATGTTAACACAGTATTTTTCTAGGCTATATTTTTTATAACACATTTTATTTCAGAAGAGGCTCTAGGCTTTACTCAGAGAAGGCAGTGACCTGGGAGCTGCTGAGCAGGGCAGGAAGGGCCAGGAGCTTGCAGACCCCTTGCTCTGTGTTGAAGCCCAAGGACAGCTGCTGCAGCTGGTGCTGGTGGGTGCAGGTAGGGCTGGTGGAGCCCCAGCATGTGCCTGCCCCTTGGCCTTTTGGTTTCCCCAAGCAGCAGGAGCAGCGAGCCTGGCGGTACAGGGCTTTCCTGCCCGTTGTACCCCTCCTACCTTCTCCTACCTGCCATGCCCTTGCCCCTTCTTATACACCAAGCAGTGAAATGTTGCCTTCACTGCTGAGAGGTGTTGAACCAGCTCTGCCTTATCTTCATCATTAAAAGTAACAATAATAAAAAATTAGTTTGAATTAATCTGAAAGGCATCAGGTATCAACTTCTGATCAAAGAATGAAGCACAGAGAAGTGCTGCAAGTAAAAGAACTAATTCTGAAGTAATCACACATGACTATTAAGACTTGTGTGGCTGAACTAGCTGTGGGTTTGCTGGCAGATCTTCATTAATTAGAAGACAGGACATCTAATCAATCATTTAAGAAACAAAACAGAGATATCTAATTTGCTCTGAAGAGCTTTGCAGGCCTTTTTGGGGGATTTTTCTGAGCACAGTCTCCAGATCTGTGCTACTGCAGGAAGTGAAATATTTAAAGTAAAATAAAGGAAAATTTTTAGTGTTATTTTCATAATTCATCAATTTACAATCTAAGCTATGGTCTGATTATGGGATCCTTAAACACACTATACAAAGGAGACAGAAAAAAGCCATGTGTAAAAATGGATAGCTATTTGAAGCTTTTCTGTCCTTGGGGCAATCCCTCCTCCCCCCTCCAAACCAACAAACCCCTGCAATTGGTAAGAGAGATTATTATTTTTGAATTAAAATGTGAACATCTTTTCCAAAGTAATCATTAATAAAATATTGAAGCCTCTTTTTTAGGATAAAACTATGAATGATGATGAAAGATGCCTTGCCACAAGTCACAAAATATTCTTGATTTATAATTCCAACATTATTACATTTTGAAATGGAATAAAAAAGGAAAACAAGGGGAAAATATCCAGTCTTTCAACCAGCTCAAGCAGTTCAAGGGGTAAGCGATGTGCTAGTGTTTCATAGAATTTATATTGGGTATTTAATGAACTGTATTAAGAGTAACATAGTTGTTTGAAAAATGTCTACTTTCCTCTTAAATGTTCAAATCTGAATAATACATGAAAATTTCTGAGTCTGTCCAAAACTCAATTTTAATACTTTGCAGCTTCTTGAAAGAAAAGAGATAGACCACTGTGGCTGATTTTAGTTCTGAAGCAGCAATATAGACACAGTAACACAAATGTAAGTCTTGTTCTCTTTGATCTGGAGGGCAACCTCAGGCACAGCATTGTGCTCTTGGCTTATGTTCTTTCTGGTTAGTGTGTCTGGGCAGCTTCAGAGCACATGCACAGGGCTTTTGGTCTGCCTGCTGCTCAGACAGGAAAACAATACGCTATTGGACTTAAACACAACTTCTTTTAGCCTCCTGCCTTTCCCAAAGGCCATCCAAGAGGGGAGAAAATACGTGTTGTACCTTTCTTTGTGCTACCTTAATTTTTCTACAGCTTGCCTACAGTAGCATCTTATTCAGGTGGGTCAGCCACATGAATATGAGAAAGGAGAGGCTATTGACTTAAAAAAAAAGAAGTGAATGTATTCAAAAGGACACCTTTTTTTGATCTGGGATAGGTGGTGGTCACTTTCTGCATCAAAATCTGGATTTATTGTGAAATTTTTATTGTTTGTGGGAACAGCATGAAGACCATTAATGATAAAGTCACAGAAAGAAAACCTTTTATTAGAGGTCCTTTCTTCCTTTCTTGAGTTCTGAAGTCTTTAACTTCAAGCAATGTTTTGTATGATCTCTCCCATCACTATTTTTCTTCAGTGTGCTCTTTTTGTGGTATCATTTGTTACAGCCTTCTCTCTCCCTCTCTCTCTTTTTAAAACTATCTCTTCACTTTTCTCCTTCTTGTCTCCCAGATCATGAGTATTATAGTCCCTGGACAGGTTGGTGGGTTGACAGCTCTGAATACATTACACAACATTTTGGTCTATTCTAGAGCACTGATGCAAGCTTTGACCCTACTTCTGCTGCAGTGAATTTTGCATACTGTTTGTCAGTAGTTTGTGTGAATGGCACTACTGAAATCATGAGAATTTTTTGACCTTGAATTCCACCTATTGTTCATAACTTTGAAAGCATGCAGGCCTAGTGGCTGAAGAAATTATTCTTGGCTGTTTTTTTCTCTAACGCATCTGTTTCCTTGGTACTTCTCTAGTAAAGAATGTTACTTGAATTCATTGATGAGGAAGTTTTCTGCACACATGCTAACAGAATATTCTGTCTCAGCATAAGAAGTGAGTAAAAAACCAAGCATAGTGAAACCCATGTTTTCAGTAATGATGTTCATAGGTAGCTTCAATATATGCAGTGGTTGTCTATATAGAGAGAGCTGTGAACAGCACATTGACATGCCATGAAAAAATTAGGAGGTTTCATCTGACTACATAAATAAGTTGAGTAAATAGAGGCCAAGCACAAGCCATTTCTTGTCAAATACAGAATTAGTTGCTATGAATACTATAAAGATTCTGTAACTAACATCTCTAAAAATGTGATCATTTAATCAATAAATGGTAAAAACAATCACAGAATATAAAAGAAATTGCAACAAATGAGGAAGCTTATATGTATGCCTTATAAGAATATGGACATCTACACATACATACAGCAAACATGCACAAGAAAACCTCTGCAGTCGTGAAGGAATTAATAATATTTTTCCCACAATTTGTCAAGTAGATATTAATGGAATTGGGGAATGCAAAACACTTAGTCTCATTCAAATGCAAAGATTTAAAATTGTTTCCAGTTGTATCAGAACATAAGTGACCACAATCAAAATATTTTCAAATTGCCGGAGTTAGCAACAACAAATTATTTCCATTATTTGTAAACAATCCTAAAAATACAATATATACTTGTTATGTGTTAAAGATCTCTATGTGGAGCTCCACTGACTCATGAGATTTCACCCATATAAAGTAAATATTAGGAATGAGGATATAAGGGCATGGGGAAAACTTATAAGTAGTCAGGCTTCTGAAAGATTACAACTATTGCTGTTACAATTAGTGTTGCACAGCACATGACAAACCCTCAAATTTTTATAACTGAAGTATCTTATTCATTTGAATAACCAGTGGCTAATAACTGACTTGGAGGTTTTGTCACTTAGATTTCTCCCCCTGCCTGTCTTCCAATTAGATCTAGTTAGATTATTATTAGAATTTAATTTATTGTTACCAGTTACAGTTACTGCCAAATGGTTTTTAAATGTTTTGTTACCATGAATACATGTCAGTGTTGATCAGACTTCTTCAGTGGTTTTAAACCACAGACATACCTGATATGAAAAACAGCTATTGCTCTTTTAAACGAGATATTCATAATGATTTGGTTTTTTGAAGTGACACTAATTCAACATTTGCTGTAGTGGGATCAGTAAAACTATCTTAGGATACTGTCAAATCAAGACAAGGTAGATGCTTTGATAGCATGAAAAGAAAACTGGTTTGTGCTTATCTACCAAGGCACATTCTGAAGTTAAGACAAAATAAATCAGTGTAGACAAGTACAAGCCTAAAGCGTACCTTACTGCGTCAAAATTACGGTCATAAAATGACAARCGTTAATACAAAGGTCTCTGGTGCAAAGTTGAAACAATGTTGTGATTAATTATATTGCCAACAATACAAGGAAATAAACATTGACCAAGTGAGAGTAGTTTCTGAAGGCAGACATCTCCATCTTGACTTGTCTTAGAAATGCCCGTTAGAGGCACAATTGAAATGACACTTGATTTTTTACCAAACCAGTTTTATTAAGTTATCAGGGAGTAAATGAGTAGGTGGGTAATGGAGGTACTCTGTTTGCTGAAAACTTCTGCTAGAATTTTTAGATTGTTTGCCTACATATAATTTCTGTTCTTTCTGCACAATTCTCACTTCAAAGCTAAGCCAGTTCTAATCAAATTGCAGGAAAAGTCTTCAGAGTTTCTACAAGATGCAGCTACTATTCAGAGTTCTCCCCAGCACACAGCCACAGAATGGATGGCGATTCCTCTCTCCTGTAAATAGGTACCAATTTATCCTAGCATCCACATGGGTAAACTTAGTTGATTACATTTCACTACTGAAAGAGCAAAATCCTCTACAGAATAAATTTTATTTTAACCATGGTATAAGGATAGCAGAGGTAGAAAGTTACTCTATTTCACAGGTTGTGTCTGTGCTTTCTCATTTTCCATCTCTATTCTTAATCTAAAATCCTTGGATTTAATTAATAAAAGATAATGAGAAGAAATACGTCAAATCTGTCAAAAGGACAAGGGGGAGAACTGAATTTTGGAATTGATACTCTTGCATGATAGAGAAGCCATAGTAGCTTTGGCCGAAACAACACAACATTGCTTGTTAAAATGGCTGAAAACAAATCCAGATTTAGTTATCTAAGAATTATAGTTGAGATAATACCTTCCAATCTTCCTCGGTTTCAGGAAATGATTGATTAACCTTTCAGTTTTCTGATTTTGATGGTTCCAATTTTATACTTCTCCAAAAGAGGATGATTCCCAAAGTGGGGGAAAAAAATTCCCCATTCTTTTTATTGTTTTGCTTATGGAGGAGCACCACTGAATTGGTATGACCCTTATCATATTTTAGGATAATCTCAGGAGAGCAATAAGCTACATCATAGCTTTAGTTGCTCAAAAGGGACTACATACCCCTATCATTCATATTCCACTTACAAAGCTGTAAGCTGCAGTGCCATTATTTCTATCTTCCAGGAGATAAATGAACATTCTTACATGATCTGTCTTCTCTTTCCTTAACTAGGAAAAGAAGCAATTGAAACTACGGGGGTTTTTTTGTCTAGTGCCAACAGCAAGGTCAGGGTTTGGATGTAACCACTACCAATAAAAACTGGTTAAGCACAAAAACTCCTCAGATACAGAAGATGAAGGGGTCATCTAAAGGCCCTGTGAACAGTTGGAGGGTGGGATTTGGTTCCCTAAATAGAAGCTGCTACGGCCATTAGAGGTGCCAGAAGGCATTTCAGACATTTACACAGAGCTGGCAGGTATGTCGTAAGACCTATGAGAGATTTAGGCTTGTGGGAGTGGTGGCAGGAGGCCTGCCAGGGGGATGCCTGCCTGTCTCAGGCAGCTGTTGGGGCCCTGGGTATGCTGGCAGGCTCTGACTGCTGCGGGCAGCCTGGAGCCCTCCTGCCTGCAGGCTCTCCACCCGGCACACGGCTTCCCTGCCTGTGTTTGATGCCTGCTCTGGTCCAGTGCAGCTGTGCAACACTGGACATGGCTCTCATGGAAACCCCTGCATTGTGAGCAAGAGCTGTGAAAAGCCTCATCTGAGGCCTCCACTCAAGCACTCTCTGCCCACTACCTGGGAATCCTGCATTTGGACTCAGGCCCTTGCCTTGGTCCTTGCCTGAGCGACCTGGTGGGCTCGGCCCATCCTGGCCTTGCACGTTTGACCTCCTGGTGTGACCCCAGACCTGTCTCGCCACTGGAGGCTTATCTGGCAGTCTGCAGGCTGTGACTGACCCTGCTACTGCCACCGGCGCTGCTCGGCTCGCCTGGCTTGGGTGCTGCGGGAGGGACCCTGTGCTGGGGAGCTCCCTGCCCTGTCGCCCCCCCCCATCCCTCTTCCCCCCCCACCAGTCCCCTCCTGGTCCTGGCTTGCTGTCTCCTTGTGGAACCACCAACTGCCATTGCTCCTTAGCAGTGGCACTAGACACCTATGGTCAGGCAGTTCAGTCCTATCCAAAAAGCTAGCAGGATGGCTTTGCCTGAACAGTAGCATTTTCAGCTTCATGCATGACAACAGTATTTTCTTAAAAGTTCCCAAGAACTATTAAACAGAGCTGCAACAAGTATTGCTTTTACAGAGCACAAAAAGGCAGAAGAAAGCCTGGAGAGCAAACCAAAGCAGCAGCATGCAAAGGTCAGCAATTCAAATACATGAATATGAATTATATAAAAGGCTGAATGTTCCTGCATACTTAGCTGCTAGGGTGTTTGACTTGCAATAATGTTTTGGACGTGTCCTGTTTTCAGCTGGGACAGAGTTAATTTTCTTCACAGTAGCTCGTATGGGGCTATGTTTTGGATTTGTGCTGAAAACAGTGTTGAGAACACAGGGATGTTTTCGTTACTGCTGAGCAGGGCTTACACAGAGTCAAGGCCTTTTCTGCTCCTCACCCCACCCCACCAGCGAGGAGGCTGGGGGTGCACAAGAAGCTGGGAGGGGACACGGCTGGGACAGCTGACCCCAACCGACCAAAGGGATATTCCGTACCATATGATGTCATGCTCAGCATATAGAGCTGGGGGAAGAAGGAGGAAGGGGGGAATGTTCGGAGTGATGGCGTTTGTCTTCCCAAGTAACCGTTAGGCGTGATGGAGCCCTGCTTTCCTGGAGATGGCTGAACACCTGCCTGCCGAYGGGAAGTAGTGAATGAATTCCTTGTTCTGCTTTGCTTGTGCGTGCGGCTTTTGCTTTACCTATTAAACTGTCTTTATCTCAACCCATGAGTTTTCTCACTTTTACCCTTCTGATTCTCTTCCCCATCCCACTGTGGGGGGAGTGAGCAAGCGCCTCTGTGGGACTTAGTTGCTGGCTGGGGTTAAACCATGACAGGACACAAAAGAACGCAAATAATTTCTCTTTGTTTACAAAAAAACTTTCTCTTCCTGCCATTCTTCCCAATGAATGCTGCATTGAAGACTTTCAAAACCCATGAAATGGTCCCACACACTTATTACTTTATTTGGCAGCAAAACCAGAGAAGATAATTACAACAGAAAATATTTCCTAATGATTTAGGGGATTAGGAAAATAATTATTAGAATAATTCTAAAATTTTTTAGGGAAGGGGAGAAAGAGTGAGAGAATGTGTTGGTGGCTTCAATTAATAATGACATTAATTCCACAACAGTACTAATCTGAGGACAAATATTGGATGTATTGGTATTCCTCAAAACATCTGCCTGGCCCTGGATCCTGAAGTTCTTCATAGACAAAACTTAAAATGATTTCAGAGAGCTGATGAGTGAGAACTTTAAGATTAAATTGTAATCTTATGTTATTTAATGACAGTATTTTAAAAAAATTATTCTCTCCTAAGTTTTTGCTCCCCAAATATATGATACATTTATGCATGTGTGTGTACTCTCTGGCAATTTGAGCAAAAGTGTTCATGATGTGTTTGATAAAGAAGAGGAGACTAATGAGTTAGTTAGTTATAGTTTTTATTGCCCAAAGCAGCATAGTTGTTGTAGCTTAATAACATATGTCCTGGTTTTGGTGTTAAGAAAGAGCTAAATTTTTAATAATCAGTTTAGTATCACTCAGATGGAGTAAGGTTGATTCTGCAAATTTTATTTTACAATACTTGCTGTGTATAGCAAACATTGTGTAGAAAAATTCTTTGAATTGAAAAAGTAATAATTTTGCATTGTAATGGCTAGTTTTTTAAAGCAGACTTAGTTGTATTTATTTTTTACACAGAAGATGTTATATTCATGTCAAGGTAAATTTTGAATGCTGCTATTCTAAAGCTATTTGTGATCTAAAAGAATTTGAATGTTGCAAACTTTCTTCTCGCTACTTTGGCTTAAAGCCAATTGCATGGGGCATTTTGAAAAATTAGTAACAAAATCTACTGGAAATATATGTTATGATCAACTTCTAAACTACATAAAATAGCATTTGTAATGGAAACATCAGCAATCTTTAATTACACTATCAAAAATATCAAAGATATTAAAATGGAATGGGTATGTAACTAAAAAAAGGGAGTCACGCTTACGTAAGTGTGACTTATAATCAACTTTGTTACACTGACCACAAGTAAAGGTAAAGCCAAGTTTATACTTATATGTCATTAGGTATTCCTATTGTGTGCATTTTTCAAAACAGAGAGATTTAAGATACCAGGATAATACTCTACTACAGGAGACCAAAACACCAATGTACAAAGCAAATGGCGTAGAATCTCTCAGGAGATGAACTTTCAGAGTTTATGTGAACATTAGTTACGTTGCAAAGGTAAAGATAAAACATTTATATAGTTCCTACAAAACATGTGAAATGTGAGGGATATTTTTTTTTGTTAAAGCAACAATGCTGGGAATCAGATCTTCTTTCTGAATCTACGCTGACTTACTGTTTTGAATGTGGATGAAATGCTTCAGAATGCTTTTGTTGAGCTAGCTCTAGAATGGGGATAAAACCACTGCCATGTAGGTCTCTCAAAGCTCTTCAGAGTAAGAGTGCACACTGGAGAAGCTGATGCCAAGGAAAGTCAAATGATTTGCCTATGCTAAAAAAAGAAGGGAACGAACATAGGTCCTGTGAATTCCAGTTCTATTTACTAGATTGCACTGTTTATTAGATAAATGCAACAGCAGAGTTGATTACTGTTTCCAAGGGAGTTTGGAGACTCTCAGCTATAAAAAGGCTTATAAACTATTAAGTTTAAAAAAGGAATATGCAATCTTGTCCACTTAAGTGTCATATGCAATTGCAGAAGATGTTTCAATGTTCTGACAATTAGAAATACTGTCATGTATATACCTCCTTCTAATCTCACCAGTCAGAACTTCAGCAGCTTCATATTCCTATATCAGGAACATGGTACAGATTTGCAAATGTCTTTTATCCCCTCTGCTTTATCCTGGCCTTTAAAAATATTATCTGTTATTGTCTATTTTTAATTATGACAGTAAAATTAAAAAATGACACTCAACAGGCAGATTCTTTTATCATAATTCCTTTCTGAGATATACTGGATGATAATATGCTGTTCTGTAAGTGGGGTTTTAATTGGTGTAATGCTTTACTTTCCTACGCTTTTCATCAGAATATCAATAAGATGATTCAAACAGCTGGCATGTAGCACTCAGCAAAAATGAGAACTAATAAATTAATGTATCAAATAATTAAAGCTATTAGCTGCTTCACGATAGTTTTCATCAACAATATTTATTGCTACACACAGACTTGCTCTAGGTATCATTGTGCATTTATCTTCATGACAGAGCAGCCATTAGATGGGAAAACATAGATAACAGATGCTTGCTTTCCAACACAATCCTCTTCAGGCACACTACTTTTTCTGCAATGTGCGACATGGGTGTAACCAATGTGATAGACTTAGCCAGTGTTTTAGCTGAAAACACTTCTTAAACTGACTTGTAATATCACATCATTCAGCAAAAATGTCCAAAAGATGCTCACACCAAAACACAAAATAACTGTCTTTGTTTATCTAATTATATTGCCTCTTAACAAAATTTCAAAGGCTCTGATTATTTATTTGTCTTTTTAAAAGTGATGTTTTGGTAAGTATGCAGTTAGAATTCATAATTCAGTTATTACACATTGACCAATACAGATGAAGACTGCATACAGGCAGCCTACATATTATTCACAATATTGTTATGCAGGCTACTACTAATAAGTTATTGCAATAGTAACAGGATTGCACTAATCTCATTTTATCAACTCTACAGTTTTGCTACAATGTAGAAATCATCTGAATAACAATAGACCTGGCTTAGACTTAGAAAGACTCAACATGCGTTTGTTTGGATTAATGTCTGAAAAGTTCTTTCTACATGCATATGAACTAAAGATAATGCCTCTAAACATGGATGTTGATATTGCTTACTTTGACAAAATGTTAAGATAATTCAGGATATTAAAAAGTCCAGAGTTAAAAGACTCTCATGAGTAAGAACTGTTTCCCTCTGTGCTTTATATGGTTCTTGCATTACTTTTGACATGCTGATTAACATATTTCTGTTTATCAATCCTGATGCACAAAGGTGTTAAAATTTAATTATTAGTGAAGACTGAAATAACCTGAGATCCTCAAGGAATAGATAACTGCAAAATATGATTTCACTTCAAAGTACTTGCTTTATTTTATTTAAAATTATTTTCTCTAATTTTTAGATTGTCAAGTCATGCCATTGAAAAATAACAAAGATATCTCCATTAATCTAGACAAAATAAATTCCTCTATAATCAGTGTGTAATATATTTCTAAAGATATATTGTATCAATACCCTTAAACTTCATGATGAAAAGAAATAATTGTGTTACTCAAAGTCTTCCACTCGCACTTAAGACTGAAAAGCCAAGACCTTGGTCATTTTCTCACGCTCCTGAGAGGCTGTGCATATAACAATGTTACAAACTCATATACTCACCTTTGGTTTAGAGAAGGAAGGGTCACACAAGAAATGCTCAATTTTTATGAAAATGTACTTCTAGAATGTTATATATTCTTTTAAAACATAATGTCTGAGTATATTTTAAAACATAATATCTGAGTATATGTCTTAGTAGAACTCTCAGAGAAAATGGAAACAGATTTCTTGGATGATGAAGCTGTATTTCCTGACAAGTTTATCTCTTTGGGTCCAGCCCTGTCCTCTGCCCCCAGCCATCCCCCCTTGCATACCCCTACCTTACCTAACCTGAACACCCACAACTCCTATCACATGCTTGTCCTTCTCTTTCAGCAGCTTTGGCAGTGATGGCAATGGAAATCTGACTTCTCCGATCACAACTCCTCCAGAACTGTGTGTATTCCTTTACATTGGCTCCTAAGGTGGGAGCCAGTGTTTGCTGCATGCCTGTGTAGAGTGCTGGCTGATGCGGGCACATGATATTGGAGGACGAGAAAAGGCTGTAATTCCAGGTAGGATGACTTTTTGTAGGACTGGTCTATGCCTGGACCCTTGTGAGGGGTCAAACACTGAGGCTAAACACCAAGCCTCTTCCTGTTCCATGAAGCCACATGGCAAGCACGGCTAGCCAGCACGTAAGGCCAACCTCTGCACAGACGTGCCGTCTTGGGCAGCAGAGACTCCAGCGTGCTTCCTGCTCAGGTTTGAAACACAGGCCCAGTGAAGTGAGAGCACGAGAGGAGTGTGAAATGCAAAGGTTTTACGCTGCCTTTGTGAGACAGCATTTCTAAGTGGCAACATGGCAGATCTGAGTGGGGTGATGGTTTTCTGAAGACTGCAAGCAAGCTACAGAATGAGTAGTTGTTAGGCTAAAAGAGAAAGATGAGTGCTAAAGGGAAGTGGTTGGAACTGGAACAGAGGGGTTTGGGCCAAAGCCAGGCTGGGTGGGAGGAGGTGAGGGAGGTGCTCAACACATCTTGGCTGGCTCAATGTTTTGTATTTGCAAAACAGTCAAGGTCTTCTAATGGTGCAGAGCAGCGTGAGCTGCAGCATCATCGCTAAGTTGTCATGTTGCCACTGAATAAAAGAGAAGATATAACTGGAGTACACTTTCTCTAAGCATCTTTTCAGTTATGTTTTAAATCAGTAATGATTTTGCATGAACTAGCAAAGCTCTCAGGTCATTGCAGAAAAATTATAGCAGTATGTGACTTTATTTTGATAGGTGGTGTAAATCTTGACCCAAATTTTCAAACCTTTGCGGAAGTTATGCTGTGTACATGCAGTCTTTCATGTTTCTCCCCAGTTTTGTACCAATTTCTTACCAAAGTTTGCGTGCATATGTAATTTGAGGCATTTCAAAACATCTGGCTCGATTTTTGAGACATTTGTGTTGTAATACACTATTGTAATCTGTCTGTAAAGATATGTGGAATAGGATGCTTTTTCTGAGAACTGAAGCCTCCTTGCAGAGAGCTGCACTTTGCTGCATAATGTCAACATGATGGGGCTGATTTAAGGATGCTATGTTTGCCCTCAATATGAATTTCCTTGCACTAATGGCCCCAGTTTAAATCTCATTGTGGGATTCTCCTGTTCTTGAAATCAGTAGGAATTAAGCCAGGTTTTTGAACCTTGTGAGAGTAACTTGTTCTCCTTGGACACTAGTCAGTGCTTATTGCCTTACTATCAAAATGCAGCTTCAGCTCTTTGAAGAAAGAGCTATATGTGGTGAAACTCTCTTTACTCTCCTTGGAAACAAAATTCTAAACTCTTCAAAGTAAGAGTCCTATTTCAAGGATCTTCTGGCTTAAAAGGGAAGTTAATTTCCCATTTATCATTAATACCATTCAGAGCTCAGTGATGCAGCATCTCATTAACAGAACACCCTGCTGAATTGTCTCCTATGGACAGCTATTTCTATACTGAGGATACTGGAGGCGTTTGTTCCTCCTGCACCTGTCAGCGTATATGGGGACTGGTTAGTGTATGTGGGTAACAAAGCTGGTAGCTCTTTTGATTGTAGCCCTTGTGTATCCCTGACCTACAGCTGCTTGGTGCTATTTCTTAAGGCTAACCTAAATAACTATTCAAGGGAGAATTCCTCCTCCAAAGAGATTATGTCTGAGCTCCTTATAGCAGTTTTGAAGTGCAAGAATAGATTCTTGGGTCCATTGGAAAAGCCTTTGAAGTTAAGCAGGAAATAGAGTAAGAACAGGGGCTAGCACATAGGTGTCGTAGAAAGATAAAGGTGTCTTTGTTTGGCTGTTCAGAGATGCTCAATATACAGCTCGGCCACTGACTCCATAAGCTGGAGCAATATTTTGGTTTATCCACAGACAGATTTTGTTACGCTTTATTCTTTGTACTTCTGGAAAATACACAGGGTTTCATAAATGTCTGAAAAGTGTGAAAGATTTGGAAAGTTACTCCACTCAGTCTCTAGAAAGGGAATGAAGTGGGTAAATTGATCTGCAAACAGAAGTACAAATCAAAATATTGTCTCTAGATTCAGCCAGTGGCATCAGTGCAATTGTTATTACATGGTTTTCCACTTCCATCTGAACAAAAAGACAGATAGTCACTGGAAGGAGAAAAATAGCATATAAAGAAGTACTTGTCCAAGTTGTAGTTACAAAATACAAAATAGTTTTGGGTGTAATGCTTTAATCATTGTGGACTCTAGCTGTATATTGAAATCAGTGATGTTAATGAACACAGTCTCTTTAATATAAYTATTTCAAATTGATTTCAGTTATAAGTAATGTTCTATAGACATTAATTACTAACAACTGAATTACAATCAAACTCTCTTTCCCCTTCTCTGTAGAAATCTTTAAACTTCCAGCACTGTCACATCTTTCTCTTCTCACCTGATGATTATAGGTAAAAGTTTTATTAACAATTTAATTATTCCCTTTAGAAGCCAAGATAACTATGATGGGCTTGACTTGGCTTCCATTAAAAGTCTCTTTCAATGATTTTGCCGTTGGCTGTAGTCCAGTATGAGAGAAGAACAGTTCGTAATCAACAAAATCATATCTCAAAATTGTGCAGGGATGAAAGAAATTGAAAGAACAATACTGTTAACATTTTACAGAACATCATGGTACTTTTGTGTGGGCTATCAGTCCCCTCTAAATATATATTGGCTGAATCCTGTAAAGGTGTATTCACTTTCATAGTTGTTATTCATATGAATAGCTTGACTAAAATTTGTGCCGTAAAGGGTAGCAGTCAAATATCTGACAAAAAGCTGGACTGACATTTATAAGATCAAGCTTTTGTTTCTGATTTTATCATACCCATGTTCCTTGTCAAAATATTTACTTGCATGCTTAAGATGAATTTGAAGTTACTGGAAGGGTTAGTACATGTCTCAGGGGTATGGATCTAGGGGAAGAGGAGATGATCATGTAGGCACTTATTAGAAAGAAATGCAAGGAGAAGCTAAAGGGGCAGAATGCAGATGATTTGGTGAGCTGGTCATATTAGAGACGCAGAGTAAAGTGAGTATCAAAAAGATGACTACTATTTAAAAGGATTTTTATAAAAATTGCATTGTTAGCAGCAGAGTAAAAGAAAACTTTATAAAGGAATAAATTTACAAACAGTAAAGAAAAATGTTGAAATTATGACGAAATGAAGGAAAAAAGAAGAGAGTACAGACTCTCAGCATAGCTATAAGAACATGCGAAAGTACCAAGGAAGGCCAGAAATGATTGAGCAATGTACTAAAGTCATAAAAATTAGTAATTAATTTTTTTTTCTAAACACATCAGAAGCAGAAACTTTCTAGGAAGTCTCTAGGGCAAACAAATGGCGTGTAAGGTAGAAGAGGGAAAAATCTACGAAGTATTAACTATGGAAGAGCTTCAGGAGGTTACCAGGCTACTGCCTATGTTGATGGGGGCATGCTCTGGAGGCGTGTCTCAAAGTTTATACAAACCATTCTTAAATAATGGAAGATAGTCTGTTGCATCAGATCACCGGAAGCAAGTAATATTGATCCAACAAATTTCTGACTGTTAGCTGTGATTTTACTAATTTAATTGCCAAGACGGGCTTGATTAACTATAAGAAGGGACTATGGCAGATGTGATCTTTATAAAGAGCTCTAAGGAGATTGAGAGGAACTAAAGACTAGCAAGTAAAACCTCTGCAGCAAGCAAGTTGATGGAAATTGTAATGAAGAATAGAATTAGGAGATAGATGAATGAGCATGATGAGCATGGAAGAGTGAACATTCTGTAGAGGAAAATGGTGTACAAACCTAGTAGAAGATTTTTTAAGGAATCAGTAAGCATATGGACGCAAATGGTCAAGTTGATAATGTATCTGAATCTCCAAAAAGTATTTCACAAGATCCCTCAGCAGTGTTTTTCAAAGAAACAAATAAGAGAGTTTTTTGGTTTTTTTTTTTTTCATGGAATAATCATGGATTGAAAAATAGGAAACAGGGTAAGAATAGATGTCAGAGACTACTACTCAGTCCTATAAGAACTGTGTCAGGACTTACACATGCAGAATTGTGCTAGAAAAGTGAGTGAAGAGTAATGTAATAAAGTTTGCTTCTATTACAAAACGATTGTGGCTGTGAAGACCTTCAGAAGAATTTCTAAGGTGCTGGGTGACAGCACAACAAAATGGTAGATGAAATTCAGTGTTCAAGAATAATGCACCCCTATAGATACTTGGCTCTTACCATTTAGAAAAGGGACCTTAAGAGTAGTTCAGGGTGTTTTATTGAAAATGTTGACTTAATGGTTTTCATCAGTCAAAAAGGCAAATAGATTCTTGAATTGTTTAGGACAGGAAAAAAAGAATGAAACGGAAAACACCACAATGTCACCATATAACTTCATGATGCACCCATCTCTTGAACGTTGCATGAAGTCCTGCATATTGAAAAGGTATATAGTACTACCAAAAAAGGTAGAATGAAGAGCGATCATAGATATAAGCAGTTCCTGTAAAAGGAGAGATTAAATAGATTAGGTTTCTTCAGCATAAGAAAGGGAAGATAGATTGAAGGAAAATAAAATAGACATCTATAAAATCACAAATGTTATGGAAAAGGTGAATTGGAAATGATTATTCCTTTATTCTTATTACCTCTTCCTCCCAACAACCAGGAAGTACCAAATGAAATTGTCAGCCAGCCAGCTAAAACAAAGAAATTATTATTATTATTACACTTTGCATAATCATGAACTTGTGCCCAAGATGTGTGGATAACAAAAGTAGGAATGTCTCAAGAAGTAATTAGGCAAATTAGTGGACGAAAGGCTCATTGAGACCAACTAAATATGAAGATACTGATGAACTCTTTGGCTAAGAAAATCCGTAAACTGTAGAGCTTCCTAGAGTTTGGGTGTCTATGCTGAATGTACCACTCAAGCCCACTACTGTCAAATAGAGGAAACTGGGGTAAATTGATCCCTGGTCTAACTGAGTACAGGCTTTCTGATTTTCTACTGTAATATGTTCTACTGTCTATAAGCATGCAAGCACGAAGATAAAAACATGACTCACAGGAGTGAAAGGTTTTGAAGACCAGCTCTAAAACGGGCTACGTAAGATGGTCAGAAAACAATAGGGTGAAGTGGGAATCGGGAGATGTAAAAAGGTACTTCTGTTAAGTGTTCTAGTTAAGAGCTCAGATCTTGAAAGGTCTTGATTATTTTCAGAAATTAATTGCTGAAGTACTCAACTTATTGATACTAAATAATAACTCCTTTAGTTCAACTAAATTTCTTTAAAAGCTTCAGTCTGAGATTATTTTTTTTCCACCTCTATAGATTACTCGTAACACATACTGTCAATGAGTAAAGACAACTAAAATCTTTTGGAAAGTACCTCAAATAGTAGTAGTATGTAATTAAAAAGCCTTGAGTTCATTAGCTGTTAGATACTACAATACTTAGCTCTGTAGAAATACAAACCTGAAGTTAGAAATGCTGATTACTTTAGGATTACATCTTTTCAGCATGTTCAAATTCAGGGCAGAAACACACCTTAACATCAGGTGTGCCCCTGTACCTAGAATAACTCTGAAATCCATTAAAGGTGGAAGCTAGTCTTTTAAAATTTAAATTTACAGGTAGACTGAATCTTGGTATACCTACTTCCATGGCATCCCTTTATTAATGCATAATATTAAAAGGCATTTTTTTACTTTTAATAACACTGGGGGAGCTTAGCTTCTGTTAGGGGAGGCAGTCAGCACCTTGCAAGTTAAAACCTATCAGCTCCTTCTAAACTAAACTTTGGTTTTCATATTGCCATCATTGTGAACCGAAAGATCTCTTGGGAGAGTTGTATTTGCACATGTGTAAAGGAAGCTAAAACAATAACTACTAAGTCTTAATAATCAGCATGTGTTGGTGTCAGCAATGCCATCAGTTGCATCAACGTCAAGATAGGAAGTGTTGACTATCTTTAATTGCCTCAGGTCAGTAGTTTTTATCTGCAGTTAAGTAGGATAGAGATCTACTTACTCCTAAATGATCCTTTTAAGGCCCCTTCATAAAAACGTCCCATCTGGGTGTGTCTGTGGTGCTACTGATCTCTTTATTTCTGTCCTCATAAAAAGGCAGCGAGCAGGCAAATTACATAGAAGTTATGGCCACTAAGCAGGCTTAAAAGGAAAGCGTGACAGATTTTTCAGAGGAAAAGCAGTCCTGCTCATCACTGTTCAAATGAACATTTAATAATTCATAACAGCTAACGGAGTTATAAGTTTCCTCTTCAATACGTTTCCAAACGTGAATAGATTAAATGGTGATTGCTATCAAGCTTTATGTTCTATTTCATGTACCTAATAAAAGTTTATCTAGTGGAGCTTACTTTGTATCTTTTTGATCTATTCCTAACCGACTGCAATATACTATATTAAAATATTTAGCATTGTGCTATCAAATATTAACCATTTTAAAATCATCTGACTAAAGAAAACAAATAATGTTATTTAACTTTTCATGAATTTCCCAATTTTAGTTGTTCAGAACTCTTCCATGATACAGCACCAAAAATACTGAAGACCCTAGAAATTGTATTCACTCTTTTTAAATTGGGCTGTTTTGAAATGCACTCTGCTCACGTCCGTCACCACTGTTCATTTTGGCTCTGCATGTAGAATCCTAGTTTTGTCCTCTGTAAAAAGTTATGATTCTGTTTCAGTACAAGAGAATCTTGGGGAGTTGTTTGTTTTTCTGTAGGTTAGTGGGTTTTCTAACTATTTTTGGGAGAATATAGAACATTTTTTTTGTTTTAGGGAAAAGTTTTTAGGAAGTTTCCCTACTTATCCACCTGCTCATCTATCTGAAATTATGTGGCTTTGTCTGGTAAAAATACCAGCAACTTGCTAGACTGTAACGTGAATGACCTAAAGATGGAAAGAGGAGAATACCGATCCCACAGATGTGCTACAGTTGCATGGCAGCCTAGTCCAGCCTAACTGCTGGCTGCCAGGGTTACATCACTCCCCAGCTGAGTGGGTTATGCTCTCCCAGGGTGCTCCTGCTTGCTCAACCCGTTGCTGATTCATATCGCAGAACTAACACAGCAGAAAACTGTTCTTTTTTGGTTAGTGTCCTGCTGAGTTAGATCTGAAATGGTTCAATGAAAGGTCAAACAAGTGCCTGAGAGATTGCTAGGGGTGTGGGACTAAATAGCTGGGAATTGGGAGAAGAGGGATTGCAGCACAATCTGCTCAATTAGAGCAGTTTAGACAGCCACGGAGTAACAGCTTTGAAGCTGACAGCTGGGCAAGATCAAGAGGAGAAAAACCTCTTTGCTCCAATCCAATCCTTCACCTTGCTGGGGAGAAATTGTTCTATTAAAGGTCAGGTGTATAAGTGTTGCTACTGAACCATTTCTTTTCACTTTGGAGAAGGCAAGTCTGATCAGCAGGTTATCAGCATAAATCTCCTGAAGTGAAGAGCTGCAGTCTGAGGAGCCTGGTGCCTCTTAATGAGATGTTAACTATGCTAACTAGCCCCCTTTTCTATGCTTCGTTCTCTGGTTGATTTATGACCTGTTATTTTCTTGGGCTTCCCCACACACAGGTGTTACCTAAGTCACAGTCCCCATCCTGTTCATAGAAGCCTGCCTTCCAGCACAGAGATGCCGAGATAACATCCTTGAGCTCTCACCAATGCCCCTCTTATCTATTCCTTCTGCAGGTTCTTCCATTTCCACAATATTCCACACACTTTGTAGGCAGCAGTACTAAAAGCAGCTTGAGACTTGATCCCCAACCTAGGCATGCTACAGTAACTATGTAGATCTGTATAATAACTATATAGAGAAAGCATCCTATCTTTCCATCTTCTCCTCTGTGCTCTTCATAGAGGAAAGATGCTTCACTTAATCATTTTTGTTAAATACAGTGTTTGTGTTCTGACGTGTTTATTTGGATTAAAATATCCTCTCCCCAGAGAGGTATCAACCTTCTTTTTCTCCTTCAAATCCAGTATCTCATTAAAAAAAGAAAATACCATTCCATGATATTCATACTTTGGTGAACGATTTTCTATGTATCCCTGTATCTGTATGGTTATTCTGTGGGTCGTGTATTTTGGAATGAATGCGTTAATACGGACATTCACGTTGTCTTTTCTCAGGTTTAAAAGACCCGGCATATCAGTATGGCATTACACGTATAAGTCGTCAGCATGCTTCCCCTGAGGTGAGTGGAATCGGTGTTTTGCATCATCTGAGAATCAGGCCTGATAACGATGTAATTTGGTTTGTAATCTTGCCTTGCTTGTCTTACCTCTGTAAGCCATACTTTGCCTTGAGTTGCAGCAGTGGGATTCTGGATTGATTTAAGGAGAATTATTCTGGATTTAAATTTGGAGCCATTTGAAGCAGAGTCTGTTCCTCTTACATCCAAACCCCTATACACACATGATTTCTGTAGTCTGCATAACAATCATGTAAGATAGGTATTGTGAAATCAGTATTTCATGTATAAAGACCAGGGGCAGATTGTTCTTTGGGGACAGCAATGTTGAGCCCCATCAGAACTTTATCCTTTGCAATAAATTCTTTCTAAGTTTTACTTCCCTCCAGCTCCAAGTGTGGCAGTGCACTTACTAGCACCAGTCCTGGCACCAAAACACACCAGAACTGAAAGTACATACAGCACCTGTGCAGAGGGGAAATCCCACTGTATCCTGACCAGCTAAAAGCATTAAAACTGCTACTGGTAAAAAGATAAGAAGATGTAAAAAGATATACAAAGATATAGATGGATTGTCTATGGCTCCCCACACAGGCAGTTGCAAAGGTGAACTGAAAGACAGGGCATCCCGGTTCTGAATTTCTATTTCTTTTTACAGCATATAGTTCCCCAGGCACAAGTTCAATGTGTAGGTATTGAAAGACTCACAGGATACATCTGTGTACAAACATGTATAAAAGATCACTAACCTTCAATGGGGGAGACAGTTACATTTATCTATTTAATCTGTCTAGAAAGAAGTGCATGATGTATTTTTTCAAGAAAGTGTTTTTTTTTTTTTTTTTTTTAAAAAAAAAGGTTGGTAACATACCATTTCTTGCTGAATTGTAAACACAAACTTCCAAAAGCAAATGTTAATATAAGTTCCAGGGTTACAATTTCAGGTTTGATTTTCTTTGGCAATTCAATCTGCATGATTATTTTGATCAAATGCCTCGGCTTCTAACATTTGTAACACATGATAAAATGCACACACAAAAGCTTATATTTAAATAATCATATAATAAGTTGAATGCACACTGTGACAGAATATGAATTATCTAACAGGCTGCAGAGTAATACAAGTTCAGTCTGGAAGAGATACAAGCACTGAGCGCAGTTTGAGCACTGAAGATAAGAGTGTAATCCTTTGCCTGCTTTAATAAAAACTATTTAAAATGAAGGAAAAAGGGTAAAATAAAATAAACTATTCAGAGCTTGCTGTAAGGCATCTGGCTGAAAACTCATTTATTAATTGTTTAAGATTTACACCATTGAACCAAGATGATTTAAAACAGTGATCACAATAAACAATGCACTGAATTTAACTCGGGTACAAGCTACCATTGGTGACTCTTGTACTCGGTCTAGGCCTTTGTGGGGCTGCAGGTTCAATGTCTTTATTTGCTCATTGACTATATGAAGGGAGATAGTGAATAATATTAATCATTGGACCTTCCCGCACCTTTTCCCCTGTGGGGAGATCACGCCTAATGAAAGTTTGAGCTGTGCTGGTAAACTGAGATTGGCAAAAGAGTAATTTTTTTTGCCTGATTGGATAAATATGCAGTTGGTTTTGGAATCAATTCTTGTGTGCGTGCAATTAAAAGGTGTTATTTTTAAATACTCCTGTATGTATGCAACAGAATTTAGTCACCTGAAATGTCATGGCCAAGAAATACAAAAGATGCAAGACTATGAGCAGTACACTTAGAAAATCAAATGAATGCTCCTGTTTAATATTTTGCCTTCATCTATTTTTTTTTTAAAACTCGGCCAGTTCTTCTGTGTGTAAACGTTTCTACCTTTTGTTACAGGTTCCTCTTATCACAAAGCAGTATGTTCAGTTTAAGACTGGCCCAAAACAGCTGGAGTTGCTGGTTAAATTTCTTGCCAGGCTCGGAGCTTTTTCTTCTGTTTTTATGTTCATTTTTAAAGGAAATAATTTAATTTCTATGAAATAGAAAAATGAAATATAGCTATGTATTTTCCCATGTTTCTGGAATTCTAAAAGGGTTTCAGGACCAGACTGTTCTGTTCTTAATTCATTCCTTGCGCTTTGATCTATGTATGCATGCTGGTGAGAAAACCATTGTCAGTATCTGGGAGGGAGGCAGAGAGCTAAACCCCAGCAGCTTCCCCGCATGCACAACACCTGCAGCATGAATGGTTCTGGGGGAGGGCTTAGAAGTAGCGCATCTATTGTGCCTCTTTTTCTGAGGCCAGCAAACCTTCCTGTACCAACCAGACCCTGCTGACCGCTATGTCTATGCAGCATAAACCCTGAATTCAATAAGATAACAGCTGTTATCACGGTGCTTTTTATCTGGGAGGCGAAGTCTAAAATTGCATCTGACCTCTGTATGCACAGAGACGCAAGTGATGAGTGCGCTGCCTAGATCCTCAAAGGTTTTAGATGAAATCAGTAAGAGTGAGGTACCTAAATGAATACTTCTGAGGATAATAGCTTCCGTGTCTTTTGCCCATGTGTGGTATAAGGTAGACTACGAATAGTAATTTATCAAATGATATATTGTGAGCCTCAGAAAACACCACAAGACTTTAGYGTTGGTTTTTCCCAAATACTAATATATAAAACTAAGCCACTCCATTTACTAATACAATCATACAAGTAATTAAACTAGCTATGGTATAGATTTAACTTATTTATTTATAGGTCAAGCTTCTGGTTGCCCTAAGTCAATGATTTTTAGCAACAAAGCTCCATAAGAATAGATTTTCTTAATAACACCAATAGGCTATGTATAACAAAAAGTAAACAAACACATATTGGTCTGTTGAGTGTCTGTGTGTATCCATCTTTGCATATATACATTTCTGTACAGTACAAGCTCAGGGAAACAGATCAAAACCACACGCTACGTGTCCAGACAAATAATCTTTTTGAGCTTTGCTCAAATTGCCACACTACAAAATTAAATGAATCAGAATTCTGTTCCTCCATGAAAAGACTTGAAATGAGATTTAAATCAGTGTGTGCTTGGTAAAACGTGGCAACTTGATGTCTGTTCCATAAAACTGACAACCGCATCTAGTTGTTTTTCTTCTGAATTTGATTAGATAATTTGGTCAAACTTGGAGAATATCTAACAGTTACACAATCAGACTGAGATTTGTTCAGAAAATTACAACACAGTGAGGGAAACTTAATTAGTTTTGTCAGCAAATATAAAGGCACTAGCTTGCATTTCCAGAAACTGTCTAAAGCTTTTACAAATACTCTGATTCAGCTAAACTCAGGCTAATTATACGTTGGGCTCAAAAAAATCCTCATTAAAAGAACATTATTGGGGTTATAATGTCCAAACCTGAAAATATAGGAAATACTGCATTTAATAAGCAATTGGTTTGACAAGYTGGTATTATATTTATTATATGACTGTAAAATTTGCTCCACAGACCTCCAGACCTGTTCAATATCTCAGCTACTTAATATCTTTTTTAGACCCACTGTGTGGACATGGTGTTTACTGTACTTTATTCAAATTCTACTGCAGAGAACCAGATTGATTTCCTTTTTCTCCTCTCCCCGTGGTTCCTGTCACTACAATATCTTAATGCTTCACAAATTCTAAATCTTATTTTTCCAGTACCTAGGGTAAGGTACAGGGGTGGTGACAACCTCCTTCTACATAAGGGGTGCAAGGCAGAGGGAGATCCTATGATTTCCAAGTGCTTTTTCTGAGATAGCTAGGATCTGATTTTTCAAAATATTAATAATAGAGAACTCTGAGATTTGAAACACTACTTCGCCTGCTTTCTGCTGCAACTGTAAGTGCTCAATAATTCTGTGAATCAAAACTCAAGTGCAAGCATCCAGAAAATGAGAATACAGTTAACAACCACATGTGAAAAGTATGGTTTAAACAACCTGCCAAATATGAACAGGAGCTTTCTGGCAGAAGCTGAGAAAGTCCAATTTTCTCAGGTAATATTTAACTGCGTTGCCCATGCAAACTTCCTTTCTCTTCACATACTAGCTTTAATGCTAATTGGTTAATTATCACAGTCTTTCCTGAAATTCTTTATTTATTGGTTTTCTTTCCAGATGTATTTGCTGAGTTGTCACAAGCCCAGATTTTCTACTTCAGATGTACTCATCACTTGGCGAGGCAGCGGTAATCTCTAGCTTTATTGTTAAGTTTATGATATAAGATTTGCATTTGTTTTAGAGCATTTAGAGCATTTGTTTGGCTATATGGCAAATTTTATAATATTTGGCTAATGGGTGTCAGTAATTACATTCTCTCTTGTGTTTCTCACTCTTAAAAATCAAAAGCAAACTCTTGTAGAAATCTCTTTAATGTGTGTGTGTAAGAATGCAGAGAGGCAGGGAGAAAAGGTGAGAGAAAAACATGAGAGGATTCTCCAGAGTTTCTGGAAGTAGATGATCAAAACAGTTAGAAAGAATAAATCTTAAGAATTTACTACAAAAGAAATTTGCAATGAAAGTCTAATCCTGTATATACTAATGTGGTATTTCCACTTGCTTGTTTACAAGACCTGTTAACCAGAAGAGAAGCTAAATATACAACTAAGCATTGAAACAACATCTGCTCTAGCAATATTTACGCAAAATTTCAGCTCTTATTTTTACGGATGTTAAGTATACCTCAATTTTTTTTTACCTGTAGCTTTCGTCTAGTTTTCACTAATTGTAACAGGTAATGAGCCACTGTTTTGCAGTTTTATTGTCCAGGGACATAGTTTTAAGGTATGAAAGCACAGTTAAGTTACTTAAGAAGTTGAAGTTTAGTACAGGAAAAAAGTGAACATGCAGAGAAATCACCTTTTGTGTTTCAGTAAGAATTTTAAATTTGGAGTTAATATGCTGACGTTTTAGTATACAAAACTTATTTCACAGTTGGCAAGACACGCATATTTACATATTGCAGTGGGAGCTCCTCCAGGCATTAGCAAAAGAAAGAGAGAGGACACTGAAAGCATATTGAAATAAATGGATGGCACAGTCAATTTACTGTCCTCATCTGGGAGTCTCCGAAACGGTTCAGGCAGTATGGCGTTCTTACAGCTCRTAGAGCGTTTTGCTCATTTTCTGCTTTTAAGTAGCTGCACGTGACAGCATACAGATGCAGAGGCAGCAAAGTTGCAGGAGAGGGGCGACTCTCAGAGTTACTTACGTTGACAGCCCAAGCTGTGCCAGATATATCCCGGCAGACATTTATCACATTTAGGCCCTGATGTTCCCTCCTTACACTCACAAAATCCTCTGTCATTACAGCGATCATGGACTGAACCAAAAGGGTTACAATAACAGTCTGCAGAAACAAGACAACACATACACACTGGATTCAGGTCTACATATGGTGATAATTCATTCAATACCAATAAAGGGTGCATTTCCAGTGCTGAAGGTAAAGGAAGACTGTCTGTTAAGTATATCTAGAGTAGTCAATTTAACTACTATAGGTCCATTTATTTATTTGCATACGTCATTTCAGGAAGAGACATTTTATGATGTGAAGAGAAAAAGTAAACAGAAAAGATACAAAGGCAGAAGATACCATGTTCTTTGAGGATAAGTGATTGCAACAGATTCTCTTTTGGTAAGAATGTTTTTGACAATTTAATGAACATTAGAAAAGCTTTGTATAGCATGGATATATCGATGTGCCATCAGGGTGAAATGTTTTGCATTATTAAAATAGGCTTATGTATATTACTCAGTATTTTCAGAAGTGCTGAATGTCTTTACAGGGCTATATAAATGCACTTCACTTATTTCCAAGATAGTCTTCCTTTATAGTTTTGAGCAGTATAATAATTTATGTGGATATTTGCCATTAAATTCATGAGATTGTATTTATCAGTGACGTTAATGAACCTTTTACATATTCCACAATGAAAAGCTTGAGGTGAGCAGTAATGTAATGCAAAACTTATCAGAACTGGCTTTATGCTGCCATTTTCATTTCTCTCACCTCCCAGTGGGCAGATGGAAAATGCAATGAGGCTCATTCCCCACTGTATATTTTCCATGTGTGTTCACCTAATTAAAGAATGACTAGGGTAACCCATTTCCTCCCACAACACTTACTGTGTTGTTCATTCACAGCCCTTTTCTTTAACGTGATTACAGTATCTGTGTTGAGCTTTCAGCTAGCTGAACAAAGAAGACAAGACAGTAGCTAGCAGAGCTCATTTTTGGCACTCCTGTTCTTCCGTTGTGTGTTGGTTTTTTTTTTTTTTTTTTTTTATGGGTTTTTTTTTTTTTTTTTTTTTTTTTTTTTTTTTTTTTTTTTTAAATGAATGTTTTTTTTTTTTTTGTATGTAGACCCATGTAGACCCAGAGTAACTCCACTGTCAACTGATACCACAGACACATTTTGGCAGCAGCTGATCTCTGCTGCTGTTGAAGGCAAAAGATACACAAATCGATTCCTGAATCTGGGCAACCTGCTGGGAGTCTGGATTTCTATGTCTGTGAATCAGTGCTACTTTGATGACTACCTTTGGCAATTGTTCCCTAGCATTAGGTTAAACCTCAGTGATATTGTAAATGACAAAATGGASTTGAACTGGGAAGTAAAATATAAAAAAAAAATCCAAAGGAAAGACTGTAACAGGAAAAAAAACTACCAGGAAGACATTTGTCATCTGTTGTCTCAGTGTTTATTAACTATAAATGACAGATGGCACTTTGAACATTTGGCATGCTGAAGAAGAATAGTTACCTTTGGCAAACAGAGTTCCACAATAATAATAGAGTCAATTAGCTAGCAACATTCATTAATGAAGTTGAAAACTGACACGCCAAAAATACTGTGCAAGGCTGAGCAGAATTATAGCACAGTGAGTGCCATTTGAAAAGCTGGCAATTCTGATGTTAATCAGATGTATGAAATGTTTATGTAAACAGGCATAGAACTGAGATACATATTGAATGCAGGAAGTAAAATTTGCTTGAAGAGTGTTTATAGAAAACCTTGAAAGACAAAAAGCTTGGAATTACATTAGAAACACAAGGCCCGATTCTGATACATTAAAAATAGCTTAGTTGGACATAATGGAGTTACAGTGATTTAAACAAGTGTTTGTGAAAGAAATCTATGGCCTATGATATTGAACGTTTATAGCTACATAATGTTATATTTTTCCAGAGAACAAGAACCTGACCCTGAATCAGTGAAAGCTTTCCTGCTGAACTCTATAATATAAATACGTAAGAAGTACCAGGCCCATATTGTGCTATTTAAGGCAAAGTAGATAGTGGAAACACAACTTTAAGCCAGGCCCTTTTACAAAAGTAGTAGATCAAATCAGAACACCACACAGACCCAGTAACTTTTAGTAACTGAATCTAGCCTCCATCTTTCCCAATACACAATCGATACTATAGATATATAACCTACAGAGGTCCACCGAACATCCAAGCTCGTTGTCCAACACAGTATCACAGGCTGTGGAACACTTCCCAAGACCTGCCAAATACTTAAGACATTAAAAAGCCCCAATTCCAGTGTGCCACAGGGAGGCAGTCGGTATCTCCAATGCCCTTACAACAGGGCATTAAATAACATTAAATTAACATTCCCAGATCATCCTAATAAGCAGACCACACACCAGGTTCCAGGGTGGGGAAAAAACCCCCGCAGATCTGAACTGGGAAGGAATTTTCCTCCTAACCTCCATCTGGTGACTGTCTGAAGGATGGGAAGATGACAGTAGTAGTCATCTGTTCACTGAGATTCACTACATCAACATGATGCTGCCAACAAAACACAATGAAAATAAATAAAAAAGACGGTTGGGAAAATGGGCTGAAGCTTGCAGGCTTGCTGCTTATCAGTCTGGGTTGACAGTGGCTACATGACAACCCTCAGGGTTCACTCAGCCATATATCATTAGGGTTTCTAAAGGTCTCACAGGTGTTAACTGAAGCTTAAGCCTAAGTGACTGCAAGGTTGGCTTTCTTACAGGTGTGACAATAATCACCATTTCAGTGTTTATGTTGTAAGGCAAAGGAAATGTTTTATTACTCTGGGTCTACTTGGTGGTTTCCATGCTATCCATGCTTGCCAGTGTGTGTATTCACTGAAATAAAGAGTTATTAGGACTTTATCAAGACCTTGTAAAAATAAAAAGCTCTTCAAGTTGTTAAATTCTTTTTCACTGTAAGCATGTCAAGTGAATGATTTTTAACTTCAAAATACCTTGATTTATTTAGAAACTGCAGTTGCCCATATGAGGTAATTTTGCAGTTAACTGACAAATCCACACATTTTTGATATTTCATTTTAGGAAATAAAATTTATTTTGCTTCTGAAGAAATTAAGGGCATAATGAAATYAGATTTAAGCCCACTGTATAATGTGTTGCATTTGGTTCACTGGTAAAAACCTTCTCAGTGTTTCAATTCTTTGTAACTTGCCAGTTTTAAAAATGAAACATTTTACATTTTCTCCATTTAGTTAGCGTCAGCTAAGATTCACAGATTTGTTATCCATGTACTTACCATATATATTTATGAAAACTATATACGTAGTTTTGATAAATCAGAGCCAAAGCCCTGTTAGCTTATCCAAACATTTTTTAATTTGCTACATATATGGCTGAAGAGGAAAGAATTAGCCTGGAAAAATAAGACTTTCATACAGGAATAAGACTTGCACATGTTACTGGAAATCTGCTTATTAAAATGTTCATGCCAACATTCCACTCATACTGAAAACCCCGAAACACTGCTTTTAAACTCAGAGAAAAGAGAAATGAGCRTTTCCAATAGAGCAAGACTCTTTGTGCTTGACCTAGAAGGATGGTGAATCCATCAACTCTCTCAGAGGTGAAAATACTCTACACTTTGCAGGATTAAATCTTAGGAGCCCCAGTTCCTAAGCACTTTAAGCACAAACTTCTCTGTTTTCTGAAAAGCACTTGGGTATCTGCTTCACTTCACTGACTTTAAACAAGAAGTAGTATGAAATCTTCTTTCTGGCAAATCAGCTAGGAAACATACATTATGTATGCAGTATGATCACTACGATCCTGAAAACTGTCTTAGTCCAACAAGAACGTTATTTATTTAAAACAAATTACCTAATATGTAGCAAACCAGGGTTTGATCCTATAGTCACCTCACATGGTACAATTCTCATGAGAGCCCAAGAGAATTCTGCTGGCATTAAGGTGGGAAAGTCAGCAAATGCATCACATTGCCTTTTTTTTTTTTTTTTAAAAAAAAAACCTCGTTAAATGAAAGGTTTTTAAATTTTATTTCTGCAGAGTCTGGGCAATTTTGAAGCGCACAGTTGTTTTACTAAGACATTCTAAATACATGACTTGCAAATTAATTTAAAATTTACTTATTTTTGACTCCTGGTTTATTAACTTGTCTTACGTAGCTCCAGCTGCTGTCTTAACATTTCAGTGTACATGGGAAAACAATTTACTGAATGAGCTGATGAAAAAATCCCAAACAGAGTAATTTAGTGTCATATTCATTAGGCCTATTTAGGCAGCTGAAATTATACAGCCCTGATGTCATACCAATGATGTCCATCATCTACATTAAAAAAATATGAGGGACAGTGGGTCTTCTCCAAGAAAATTTGATTGGGTTAGCCTCCTCAGCACAGTCATACAAAATCATGACTTGCCTACTAAAGTTCTTATTAGCTCAGACTAATTAATGTCAAAAGAGATCATGCATTTTCTGAATGTGTTGCCAAGCAAAGTTAAAAGAAGGACACGTGAAATGCAGTGTGTGGATGGATCTGGGTGTTTATCACAAAATAAAATGTAAAACTGTCAAGCTGCAGACTGAAACAAATAACAGCAACCTAAATAGTTTCTGGCTTGAATCTCAGCAATGGATTATAAAGAATATTAAAATAGAGTTTATACACCCATAGTCTATTTTGGCATGAAAAAATCTTGTAACTACTCTTTCTTTTTGCTTCCTGGAAAATGGAAAGAAAAAAAATCACGATGAAAATCGAGAACAGGTTCTGCCAATGCTTATGTCTATCAGAAACGTTATATAATAAATTCTTCACCTCTATTTGTTATTAGAACAGCACCTTTTGTGGCTACCTGTTAACTACTGGGCATTGTATGAGGCTTCCTTTATTGACTACGTTCAATCTTCACCTAAAGTGTCCTAACTTTTGCTATATACTGTCTGTGGTGACATAAGAACAATGCATATTCTTCTAGTGTGATAAAGATCTTATATTTTTTCCTAATATGCTTTTTTTATTATGTTCTGACATTTTCTTTAATTCTGCATTTTGGATATTTACAGCAGATGCTAGGTCTAAAGCACTGTTTTCACTTAGGATTCCCTTTTCTAAATTGACATCATGTCAAACTGATTTGATAAATTCTCCTCCTAACCACATGGGCATAATTTCAGTTTCTCCCCTAAGGAGATGGGAGGTAACACTGCATTTACAGCCCTGTGCCTGGGAGCAGAATTAGCTGCAACACGTTTTTATGAAATTTAAGTGAATAAAAGGGGTTTAATAAACACCACTCCCCATGTCCTACTGATGCAGCTGGCAACTTTTGTAGATCTCCAGGCAAGTATTTAAGAGTCTGTACTAATAATTCTGAAAGTTAGACTGGGAACAGGTATTTATGACTCAACCCTTCAGTYTTCACATGCGCAACTCCAGTGCGGCTCCCTCCTGCAGAAGGACTGCACAATCAGTTTCTCAGGGGCTTCCTGGGAAAGTCTTCCCAGGACCCTTAGCCAGGGAGGTTCATCATCATATACAGATTCAAAATACCTCCTTGGAGGTACAGGGGCAACGGAAATGGGGTGAAAAGTCTACACAGATGTTCTTATCCATTGAAAAAGCTCATTCTGGCTCAACTGGCAAGTAAGTAGCAGTGGTCCCTAGCAGCTGCCAGTAGCTGAAAAGGCACAGAAGAAAAGCCGCAGTTATCCCAGGACTGACCTATGCACACATTTTCATCGTCCAGCTCTGCAGAAGCATTTCTGAAGTAGCCCAGCCTGCATAACTCACAGTGCTGACCTCTAGTGTTGTGCTTACAGCTCACGCAAATGACCGTATTGAGCAGCTCGATGTAACTGCACCGGTTGGAGTGCCCGAAGCATTCACAGTCTTTCAAGGAAGAACAGAAATGTATACAAAATGTATACAGCAGCAGAGTAACAGCACATTACATGCTTAGTAAAAATGAACCATGAATAGAAGTATGAATGAATGGCACATACATGTTAATCAATGTAACATGGACAACAGCAGATGTTTATCTGCAATGAAAGTGAAGTTTGTTTCAGGCAGGTTAGCGTGACCCGACGACCATGGCATGACGTCGAAGGTTGGCTGTTGTTAGCGGACCTGATGGAACTGAAGCATTTGCAGTTGTAAACCTTTCAGGGGTACTGGAGGCTCAGTTTCCGCTGATAGAAATGCACATCTTTTTGCACATTTGAGATGAGTGCATCAAGACATGGGAAAAACTTCCTCATATTAAAAATATTAAATACAGTAGACAAAATTGTCAAACTTCATCATGCTTAAATCCACAACTGTAAGTAAAATAAAAGCTTTGTTCTGACATAAATGGTGAGTATTCAAAAATACTACTGAACTCGGGGTACTGTAACTGATAGGCACCTTGGGAACCAGACTGTTTTATTTCAAGACCAAACAAATCTCTAGTTTGACAATTTTGGCCCGCACTTCCTAAAACAATTAACACAGAAGAAAAAGRAAAGAAAAGAGGTGTTATTTAAGAGCTACTTCTACTGTACTTCTGAGGTAAGCATTAACGCATTTTTATATTCTGAGATGAAAAACAATTGGGCCAGAAAAGATCATGAAAATTCTGAAATGTGTACTGAATAGAAAGCATGCTTACTGCAGCCACCTGAAGTGCAGCTGGCATGACAGCCGCTTTTTAAAAGCCCCTTCATTAAACATAGAATGCTCATGCCTTTTAGTCTTTAATCACAAGCAATGCTTGATTTTATGCAGAAAGAAGTAGAAATTAGAAATGTATCAATATCATTATAGAAGGCACAACTATGCTTTGTGTAGAAAGCTTGTGTAAGTCTGATCACTCAACTCTGAGATTATGAGCCCAGAATGAATGCAGGAAAGGTTATTAGGATGATCAGAGAAGTAGAGAGCCTATTTAAAAAGGGAAGACTAGGATAATTTGGCTTGTTTAGTCCAGGAAACTGAAGACAGGGGATATCACTGGGCTATAAATACATCAAGGAGATATCCTTCTGCCATCCTAAGTGAATATCTGTGCTAATGGACAACACTGGCACAAGAACAAATGGGTGTTAACTGGCCATTGAGAAATTTCAACTGGAAATTAGGACATAGTATCTAGCCATTAGGGCACTGAGGTTCTCGAACACTCTTCCAATATGTAGAAAAAACACTGATGCTTTAGAGACATAGTTTATTAACTGGTGAAAGAGATTATGGTATGTTTCCTGCAGTAATGGAGTACTGGATGCAGTGACTTGGAAGGGCTTCAAGGTCTTGAAGTTAACTTAGCCTGTAATTAGATAAAGCTGTAGCAGAGGGTGTAAAATGTTTCCATACATGACAGGGGCCAAGTCCCCTGTGCTGCCTTTCCTATGGTATGCTGCTGACTATGCCAGGGCACCTAATGAGCCCACTGATTGCCGGCATAGGGTGTCAGATACAATATTTGTGCCTGTCTGTATTTTTATAAAGAATTAGCAATACCGGTACATGTTTATGAGTATGTTATGCACACCTAATGCATATGTATTTCTTTGGCTGTTGTCTGATGTAGTGGACTGTAAATAGATAGCATCTTTTCTTATACTGTACAACGCTTAGCACAACATATATTTCAATGTTGAGAGCTGCCTTTCTGCTGCCAGGAAACATTAATTCAATTTACATACACACATTTAGTTAACATATATGTGTTCTTGTTCTCTTCAATGTTACACTGCTAAACCGATGTTTTGTGGTTCATGCCAATCTGATAATTTCGATGCCTGGAGTACAGTAAAACATTTGGTGTATCAGTCTCAGTATGTTACCACATAATTGAGGGGGGAGGAAAAAAGTATTAATGGTTGTTGTCTTTTGCAGCTGGTCAGTATGATTCAGCATCTCAGCCAGCCACCCAGCAGCACTTCTCCCCTAGTATATCCATCTTGCTCGAGTAAAAACTGCCTGTGTGGGGCAGAGGCAACAGATCTAAAAGTGGAAACTAGCACTAGCAAACAGGAGTCACAGGGAAAATTGTTACAATTGTAAGTTTTTATGTGTTTGATTTTTAAAATAAGAAAGACTGGTTAGTGATAAGCAATCTGATCCTTCTGAATCTCAGATTCAGAAGCAATGCTGTCTTAGTCTCTCTTTCTGACAAAGGACCTGTCTTCTGCTACCATTAGAGAATTTGTTTTGGTGAGACGATACCATACTGGTATGTTTGTCAGACTTGTGGCTAAACATAATCATACTCTACGTGAATTTAGAGGAAATAATTTACCCTGTTTTTTGAATCAGTAACAGGCAGCAGAATACTACATTTTTATGTTTCAAAAATATGCAGACTATAAAGAAGTGCCAGTAAATCAAGACTATGCTACTTCATCTTTTGTGTTTAAAGTAGCAGAAAGAAATTGAGAATATTCTGTGAATGAATGACTGCACTACTTCCACTCTGAAATTGTGATACGACCTTCAATAATATTACTACTACACATAATTAGCCATTACAAAAGCACAGGAAACAAAGCTGCATGTAAAGTAATTCACTCTGCAACAAGGCTTGCTCCAAGTTATGATTTGAACTGAAGAAACATTTAATAATTATGAAGGACTTCGTTTGATGTACACACATGSTCCTAAACATGCAGAAGGACTACCCAAGTTCAGATGTGGCTCATCAACATTAAAGGTACACAACGAGACCAATTCTTATACTTGGTTGCATTCCTATGGGTACTGCTCTTTTGTAACAACTGTGCTGTGTGAAAGAAAGCCTTTGTCTCAAAGTTAACTTATACTAAGATACAGGAAAGCTCTAGGAATCTTGATTATCAGACTGGTAAATGCTACCTGGTATAGGAAAAAACCCAGTTAACTCAAAACCAGTCTAACATCTGATCAAAGATTAGCAATGGCACAAAGGAAAAAAAAAGGCATGGCAAGTAACGATTAAATAAATTTTTTGCTAATTTTTCCTCCCCCCCCCTCCCCATTTTGCTAGTGCAATAATATGAACTTATTTTACTTACTGCTGTTGGCCTGATCAGTGAATCATTTTTACATCCCTCTGTGTTTATAAAAAAAGCTATGTAAAGGGTCCTCATATGATTGAAATGGGATTATTTTCTCCACTGGCTACACGAGGTGCTACCCTAAACCAGTCAAACATAACATGTAGAATTGCATTCAGCATGATGCCAGCTGGGAAGCTAATACCTGTCAATGCTGTATGGCCTTTCTAGCTTATGTGGTTCATCTTAACCAGCACACCAAGACCAGAAAGTAGCCTGCTTATTAGACTTGTCAGAAGAACAGCTTGAGGTTTTTAGGCACATGTCTCTGGCTAGCAGCCCAACCACTTTCATGCACTGGCAAAGCCATGCAATCACTGAAAGAGATGTGGGAAAGTATCAAAATCAGGCTGCAAATGGTTGACCAACAATGAAATGACATGAGCTTACAGTGCTAGAAAATGCTGCTTTCGGTTCCAAGTACCACATGTCAGAAAAGACACAGAAAAACTGGAGACAGTTTAAAGCTGAATAACAATAAGGAGTAAATGGTTTGGAAAATAAAACCTCAGAGGAGACATAAAGATATCTAGATAGGTTTAATGTGGAGGAAAAAGGGAGAAGAGATAGCCATGTTAGATTTGATAATTGTCTTTGGATGATTCAGGAATTGTCAAATCCCTTGCCAACTCACAGAAGGATTGCCTGTATGAGCCTTTAAAGACTATTTCCAATGCAATGATTCTATTGCAACAATCTTGATCCTGCTGTAGAAAGCATGATAAAATTACCCATTGAAGGAGGCTCATAAAGAGGTTGATCATTGAATTGTTTTGTTTCTATAAATTGAATACTTTTTTTCCCCATTATAATCCTATGCATTTACRTCTTTGAGATGACATACCATTGTGCTGTGTGGACAAGGTTCAGCTGAAGCTTCAGCTGCGACCAATATAACATGAAATGTCATCACATGAAACAATGGTGAACACACATGGAAGGGAAGCATGATTTTTAAACTAAGACAGGTAACGCATGAGACAGCTGTCTGTCATTTTCTAATTAAAAGCACAGAGAGTAGTTCAAGAAAAGTGCATTCAGAAATCATTAAAATATTTATTCTTTTTCATTTTCCAGTAACTCTGTGTTCCTCCTCTATACACTCACAAAAGGCAAACTAAGGAGATTTCATTGTAACCTTAGAAATGACCTGCTTCATAACAAACAGTACGGCTCGTTATCATGATCTCATCAAATGGGTCAAACTAAGTTCAAACATTTGTTAATATCTCTATTCCTTGTTAATATGTATTTCATGAATAATGAGATATTCACAATAGCTACAGAAAGACAAAACATCTTTATACATACTCTACAGATAAATTGATGAGGAAGAACAATGAGAAGATCTCAGGGTTCAGACTGTGAATGACAGATATGCAAATGAAACAGGTTGCCTGTAAGTCAGAGCGAATATTGGCATCCTTCATTATGCCCATACAATTCCATTGTTTTGATAAAACACTGAAACATCAGTTCAAAATGTAATGCCTACACTCTGAATTTGCACACTGTTACAGTAAAATGAAGATGTAAGGCACACTTACAATGCATTAAAAGACATAACTATGCATTACACTCCATGGCATTTACAGATACTTCTTGAGGATATGGACAATGACATTTAATGTATTGTTTGCCCTCGACTAATCTGCTTATGTATCCTCTGTTACAATTTATGCATATCAGTGAGGAAAACAAGACTCTAGCAAACATTTGCTTTCTAGGCAACAATCTGAATGGTCGTATTCATACATTTAACTCCTTTAAAAACAAATGGCATGTCACTTCATATGCCAGCAGCAACTGTCTAAGAAGCATATTTATTATTTTCTTTGTATGGCTTATGTTTATGTGACTTAATGCTTCTGTTGTTGCCAATGAAGAAGATGCCTCACCAGTAAGCTGATGGGTACACTTCACAGATATTCCAGATTCATACAGTGCAATGTTTTCACAACACAGAGCGCTACGGAATCACTGTATGAATCCAAGAATTCCTACCTCTCTTGTGGTTTGCAACTTGAACAGAAGAAACAGTTGACATAGCTAATTTGGGAGCAACTGGATAGGTAATAAAATGAACAGTAAATTAGAAAAGGTATTATATAGGATCATATAGGAACAAATCAAAAGATTAAAATAAACTTAATTTTCTAACTTTTAAATTAACTTTAACAATGGTTATTGTTTTGTAAGGAAAGGGTGAAAGTTAGGGAAAATGAGTTATATACTATCAACTATTGAATCATTTGAGCTGTAATATCCAAGATAAAGAAAGGGAATGTAATTCACATGTACACATTTGGCAGTTTTGTGTTAGAGGTTATTTGATGGTTTCTCCCAATCCATGACCAATGACTATATGGTAACCGGAGTGGTCTGCAAAGGGTTTTATTAAATTTACATGCATATTTATTCTGGCCTAATAGTATAAACAAAGAAAACACAATAAAAAAATATTAGGTATATGCAAATTTCTGTAATTATTCTCTTCATACACTATCCTTGACTGAAGTATTTAATCTACAATAAATGTTAAACACTGTAACAATATGCTGCAAACACATAATCTGAATAGAAATGCTTTTAAGTTTTTGTATTTTGTGCTCCCTAACAAAATGTCAAAACTGAATTTACTAAAACTCTTATTTTTGGGGAAGAAACACTGAATAATTTTGTGCTGTTCAAGACGTATTTTGCAATGAAGTTAAGTCTTAGATCACAAGCAGTATAATTAAGCTGTGAAATCCATTAGAAATGCTAAGTATCATTTCACTGGGAATGTTTTGATTTAAAATTCCTGTGAATAATGTAGGCTAATCTTTACGGAGAGCAGAGAGGCAGAGATCAATCTGGGTTTTTTTTTGTTTGTTTAAGGAACACATGCAAAAGCTTGGAAAAAATAACATGGGCTAAATGAAGTTATTGGAATGCTAAGTATCACTTCATCAGGGATATTTAATTTAAAATATATGTGAATAATGCAAACTAAAGTACATTGCTAATCCTTATAGAGAGCACAGATCAATTGGTATTTTCTATTTTGTTGGGCACATAGAAACTTGCACATGTAACATGGTAGATTTTATACGTATGTGCATATGTTTTGATTTGGTCATTGTGATCAATGGAGTTAACTACAGCCCTTCCAATGTAATTCCCCAACAGATTCCCAATACATCTTGTTCAGTTTAGTAGCTATTTTCTAGATCACCTTTTCATTAATTTTATTCTCCATCTGTATGTGTTATAGCACAGAAAGGACACCCTTTGAACAGTCAAAGCAAGCCACAGGCCAGATTTCTGCAAGGATTTTTCTGGGAGCCAAAGGGCAGTAAATAAGGACAACAAAAGGATGTTATTTTTTATAATGAACAATCATTTTGAAATGTGAAGTAAAGCTGAATACAACTTCAAATAACAAAGAATCTTACTTCTTTAGTCATCTTAAAAAGTTGTTCTGTCTCTTTCAATGCTAATCAGCATGCCACAGTCTGTGAGTAATTTTTTGTGTGGCACTCAAATTGCAGAAAACTATGAGTCTATCCTGCAGAGAACTTGCTTGTATTGTGGATGGCACACAAGCTGAGAATGCCTCTCAGCTCACTTGGGAAAACAAAGTGGAAACAAGACATTAAAAATGGGTTTGATGTAGACAATGACAATCTCTCTCACTCAAGAATCTTGAAACTTACCTAAAATATAGACTGCTGTCTAAACAAGTCCAACATTATCTAGGGCTTTCTGTATCTATATGTTATATTATAACCTGTGCGTCTACTTTTCCAGACTTTTTGCAGTGATGATGTGCATAATCTGAGTGTTGGAAGACTTTTCAGGTAAGGTTTGTTTTATGGTTATTTTCTCACAGAATAGCATTAGTTAGCACCAGAAGAAAAATGAGTTGGATTATCATTGTTACTACTTTTGCCACCATGTGGGACTCCTTGAAAGCAATTTCAGTAATTTTAGACCACTAGGAATTTTACAGCATCCTACCTTGGTTTGGTTTAGAAACCTCAAGGGAAGAAATATTCGGCCATATCCTATCAAACTTTGGAGGATCTGCATGCATCAGGAAAAATCAGGTTTTGTTATTTACATCTGTGATATTGTTCTAAACAGGCAAGCACATGGACAAAGACATAGATTACAAACATCCATTACTGAACTAGTCTAGGTTGCACTTGAACAGTATATGACTCCACAGTGAACAAGAAAACAAGCAATTGATGATTCCCAAAACACCAAATGGACATAAAATACTGTGCATAACAATTTATCTTCTGTGGTTTAAAATATATTTTTTCTTGATGAGAAGGTATCCTAGACCAATATATGTGATTCTAACACCAGGAACAAAACAGGAACATATTCTGTTAAATCTGCTCTGTAGATAAAATGACAGTATCAGACAAATATAGATTTCTTACCAAAGACGCATATCTTACCGTAACATTCTCTTTTAGGGCCTTTTGAGTGAATTATATTTCTGTTATCAGAAGAAATATATTTACCAGTAGAGTGGGCCTTTTCTTTTGCTCTCACACTTTTGTGTGTTGTATCTATTTCCTATCACCTCTACTGATATATTTTACAGCTTGATTTTTTTTGTAAGAACATTAAATGTCTACATTTCTTAAAGGCCCTACATAATGCGTTACCTACATATGAGAAGCATTTTGTCTCTCAGCAAAAGAATTAGCTATGTTTCTTTAGAGCTTCATCTCCTTTGGTCAATGTGCTTTGGGGCTGGGGTAGTGGAGAGTGATAATCCTTAGCAGAATGGTGCTCGGTGTTGGAGCTGAGAGTAAGTAAAGGGGATGGGGTTGTTGGAGGAGGAAAGAAAGCTTTTCTTTCTGATCTGGAAAATTGTATTTATACTCTCCTTATTTTTCTGTTTCTCTGTTTTCATCTGCCTAGGTTTGAACATCAGATTTGGACCACATTTTTATCATCTTCTGTGAATGCTGCAGTGGTTGTGTCCTTTCTGAGCTAAACAGAATTTTCCTTAACAGTCACATCAGCCTACATAGCAGTGATATTAGTGGGGAGAGAGCTACTTCTTCATTTCTACCTACAAGGAACTCGGTAGATTGCAGTTGTCACAACCTGGTTGGCATTAAGGGTCTAGGCTTATAGGTCTTTTGGAAGAAGGTGTGTTTCACTGTTATGTCCACCTTAGTGGAAGACCTGCAGGGATGCTACGACAAAAAGACTGGGGCTTCAAACATCTGATGTGGAAGGAGGACACGAATTTTTCCACAGTATCTTCTGACCCATTTGTCAAGGGTGAAGAGAAATCGGCTGGGTGGGGATGGCTGTCCCAAAAGTCCTCCCACATAGAGAACAATTCAAGGAAAGGATGATGACCTGCACTGTGTCATTTACTGTTAGGTAGTCTTCTGCAATTGAATTAGTCAAGTTGTGATATAATCACATCATTACATCATATTCTTGCATTTTGGTGCTTTTTCCTTATCAATCAAGAACACGGAAGAAAGAAAAACTGAGTCAGTTTGGTAGATTCTCAAACAGTCTATGTATTGATCAAAAATAACCTGCCTCCACTGGTCAGATCCACCAATTCACACATAGGAAGTGCAAACACAATAGTCAGAGTCTATGACAAAAGGTATCTAAAAGCCATACTTACTGAGGTGGCATGATAACCCTAGCCCACTGAAAGACTGTAATTCCATGCACCTGAGACATCACCGTCCTCCTCCTCCTCCTGAAACACTGACTGACTGGTTACGTTAAAGAAGTTTCAAGCACACACAGACAAATCACTTGCATAGCTAATTCACTGTTAAAAGTTTTGTAGTTTTAGGAACACTTAGGCTTGACCTAAAGATTTGAAAGGGACTGGACATTAGAGAATACATATAAAAATCAGGAGCTAAAGAAGGAAAAGCAATCTTTATTGACTACATTGTCCTTTATTGACTACATTGTCCCCTGAGCCTTCTTCTCTTTTAGCCATTGTGCAACATCAGGATTGTTGCAGAAAACCCGTAACGTTTCAGACTGGGGCTTCCAATATCCTACTTCTGTTGTTGAATGCTGTGTAGCACACCTACTCCAAAAATTCAGATGCATAACAGTCTTCAGTTGAAATGGCCTAGGTATTTACCAGAAGTAAAAGTAATAGTGTCAAAGCTTTGTAATGCCTTAGGAGTAACCCTCTGGAATATCTGTCATTTAATAAACTGTAAGTCCTATATAGGAAATCAGGTATTTTATATAATCTGATTCATATAATCAATAATATTTCACATATAATCTTATTCTGATGATGATTTCCCCAAGTAATCTCTTGTCCAAATAAAATCATTACTTGTATGACAGAAAAATCAGTGTTACATATTTCTTAGTAATCCTATAAATGCTACAGATCTGTACAGATCATTTTAGCAAACTTACTTAAAACGGAGGTTGTGACCTACTGCAAAATAATTAAAAATTCCCTGACCCTTTAAATTAGATTACATTGAGCTGAGTTTCTTAATGGACATCCAAAACAATAAAGAGCATATTTACAGTGCCTGAAGATTACCAATTAAGTATTATTAGTCGTGATTATTACTAGTTATTAGTGATAATTATAACCATCTTAGAAGGGACTTCTGGAGGTCATTTGTTCCACCCTTTGCTCATAGCAGGGTCAAGTTCAAAGTTAGATGAGGTTGTTCAGGGTCATATCCAGCTGAGACCAACCGCCGTCTTCAATGTCTCTGGGCCGCTTGGTAATGTGGTTAATGCTCCTGGGTATTTAATGCTTCTATTATGTATTTGTTTTTTTTTTTTTTTTTTCAGTCTTTGGTAAAGATAGTATTTTTTCTTATATCCTTATTCATGGAATGTATTATCACCAAGATTACAGGTTTCTTGATAAAGGCCTTTGTTCTTATCTTTGAAATTTTCTGGTTTTTTTGGGTTTGGGTTTTTTTTTTTTTTTTTTTTTTATTGGAGACAACTTTAAATGCTTTAGCTGAAAAGGTATGTGTGACTGTCCAAGTCAAAGAATATTGACTGTCATTCTCACAAGTATATTGGAGCAGATGAGTCATCCTTTGAACAGGCACTGGGAAGATTTATTTAGCAGCTAGTTATTCTTTTATAGCAACTTGTGAAAATATTTGTAGTCCTCAGTGATTACTATTAAGGGTTTTATTTATAGAGAAGTTGACTAGATAAACCAAGCTTTTCCAGAACAGTTCCATGTATGGACACTGTATTCTGTAATTAAAGTCATTATTTGCCAGAATAATTAATGAATTTTGGTGTAGGTTTTCTAGAAGATATATAAATCTAATGTAATACATTCTATGACGGTTATTCTGGGCAAACAAGGCTACAGAAATGTGAAAAAGAGTTTCTTAAAGTACATTTTAGTGTTGTTATTTAAATGTGAAGCTACTGTAGGCACCTTTAAGAGTAGAGGTATATGAGGTATATGACTGAGCAGAAAATCAGATATGACATTTTAAATTTACGTTGGAAATTTCTGCATGTTTAGTTACTATTGTTCCAAAGCCAATTACATGCAGAAAATAACCATTGGGAAAAAATCTTACTCTCACGAAGTAAGGGGAAACTGACTGCATGGTATTTATTAGGTGTACGATCATTTCCTTTTTTTTTCCTCCCAATCCTTTTTTTGGATATACAGTATCGGAATTACCTATGATATTAAACAAAGAAAATCTGTCTCAAATATTCACTGGAACTGCAGTCTGCGCCATGGGCTACATCATGGTTTCAGACTGGGGAAATAGTGGAGATGAATGGGGAGTTTCATTCTGATTCCAGCCAGACAGCTGCACATGAAAAAAACCTGTCATGATGTTGGCAGAAATTAATCAGCACTTTGTTGGTTTCTCACTCCAACAAAGTATTGAGCTGGCAGTAAAATTAAAATGTATTCCCACTGAGAGGGGCTATCCTTCCTCAGGGATGAAGACTGCAGGTGATGGAGTGTGTGAAGACTATGTTGCTGCCTGGGCACCTGCGCTCTACAGCAGACTAGCGTATTTTCATCTCCTAAACTGTTTCTGCTGACCTGGTCCACAAACAATGCATTTGCTGAAAATTGCTAATAATAAATCGGTAAGTCTTAAATAATGCTCACTCTAATGGCAGACAGGGAGCACTTGTGTTGACAACTATCATTACTTATTTAATTTATAATTACAATAAGGAACCCCAGTGAGAGACTCTGATGAAGATGTTTTTTAACTTTCCTTCAACTTCTATTTAAAACACAAAAAAGCATTAAAAAATTGTCAATGTAAGCTTAATGATTCTAGTAGAAGTCCATGTTTCTAGTCATAGAAAACTGGCCTTGACACTCCCTGTTTCAAACCATGAGTAATTGAGARTAAATATCTATTCTAAAATATAGATGTCTGCTGAGCACAGTGGAGTTATATGTATGACAGTGGGTTTAGTTGTTAATATTAGACAAAAAATTAGGAATAATAAAAAATAATGCTCACTGAAATCAATGGCAGATTTAGTAATTGCTGGAACAATTGGGTGTGTTTATATCAGATCATATTCCATCACTTATTGCAAAGATCACACTATCATTATTACAGCATTTCTATCTCATCAGGTCTGTTTGAGGTCATGATAGCCTACCTCACGAAAAATTTGCCTTTCAGCACTTTCATAACACTGCAAAATCTAACTCATCAAAAGGCAAGTAATGCTGAGAACGTTTTTTTTTAAAAAATCACCCCTTTGTTTTATTAAGTTAAAAAAAAAAAATACTTGGCCAATGTTAGGCAATCTTTTTTGGAGCAATGTAGTAAGTTTCATACCTGTTCCTTTGAAGAAAGGAGAATTCTGCATAAATGTGAAGATGTGGTTGTTTTATGGCAGCTCCTCAGCCATAACAGCTTTTATAACTGTTGGAAGAATTTAAATGCAATTAGTCCTTTACGTGTCCACTTGTTGTCTTAGAGTAAAAGAAAGTGATCTTTTTAGAGTCTTTAAAAAAAAAATCCAATGATCCAGCTCTGGAAACTTTTAGATATCAGAAGAAAATCCACTGACTTTAACAAATGTGTCGGCTAATTCTCAAACTAATGAGGTCTGAGGGAGTATTCTTCAATTGTAAGTATTTCCAGTAAAATACTTGCAGAAGTGTACAATGAATTCAGGTATTTTTGGAAGGAAATATTTAGGTACTTTCTCATGACAAAGTAAATTATTCTGTCGATAGTTTGCGGGGGTTCCTTTCTATTTTGATTTTATTTTGATTGATTCTGCTTTTTCCTACAAAGATGCTGAAATTGGCTGGTCGACTAGGATTATTGTACAGAGTTCACAACTGATGAAGAACAGTAAATCAAGATCTTTTTTTAAAAATCGGAATGCTGATTTGGAAACCTTATTCTTCCCTTATACTCTATGAAATAAACTGATCGCATGTCTAAGGGAAAGAAAGAAAACGAGGAGAGGGTAAAATATAGAAGTGCATTTTTTCCTAGCAATTTCTCCCCAAGCTTTATAGATAATTAGATTTTTAAATATCTTCGTGGATCATGTCTGCTCTCTATAAACTTCCCTGAGTCACTGTAGCTAAACTTGCATATTGCAAGTGCAATGTGTTTGGCACAGGTACCATGGTACATATTGAAATGTTGGTATCTTATTTTCTATAGTGTCCTACCACTTGATTGTTTATTAATGGTTAAAACAAAGATAACTGTGAACTAAGTAATTTCACATATATTACAGCAAATAAAAAAGCACTGAAAAGACAATTTGACTAATACATAACCCAAGATGATGAAGGTAAACTGGGATGAAGAATGAGAAACAATACTAAACTGTAAGTGGCCATGTCTACTACACTGGTGAGAACGGCTCTTCTTATCTGTTAAAATTGGTGGATCTGGCAAAACAAAAACTGAAACAAAGGCTCCTCCAAATCCCACGCCAACAACCTGTCAGTGCTCCCTGGAGCAGCGTTGGTAGCTTCTGACCCTGCACTAGAAATCACTCCACAAAGAGACGGTTTCTGCTCAGCCCTGGGGTCAGCGCAGGCGCTCTGCTTACGGAACTTCAAGGATGAAATCCTAGTTATACAGAAGAAACCTGGCTTCGTAATGAATCCTACTAGGTAAATAAACTACTCACAACGTCTTTTATTTGGATGTTAAATTTCTTTCAGATCCAGTGTTCAAATGAGTGCATTATACCACATAGGCTATCAGTATTTTCTTTCAGCCCAGTAATGTTTTAATAGAATGGGAAATCTAATTGTTAAAGTGAAAATTTCTGAGTGCTTCGAAGTATTAAAGGAGGGAAAACAAATACTGTTACTGGCTTGATATTATAATCAGTTACTTAGATAAGGTGATTGCCTTAGACTAGGAGCCTGATTAACAGTATAATTTATTAAAAAATCAGATTTGGATAAAATTGAATTGAAATGAGAACATTTTGCTAGGATGTCCAAAATAATATATATTGTCTGAAGACAATATTTAAATGTTCTAAGGAGATAAACATCTTGTAAAACTTGACCTCGAATAATAATAGAAAAGTAATGTACAACCTAGTTATGCATGTTTATATCCTACTGACATATGTGGGTGTTGTATATATACTCTAGTCCAGAGCTTGGCATTGTAATGGCTTTGATCCCATGACTGTAAATTTAATGAGAGAACTTCTCAGTTACCGCAAGGGGACAAAATCTCATCCAAAATACTTTGTGTTGTTATAAAAAAGGAAAAAAAAAATCTGCTAGTATTTGCTCTCGCAACCTTTTCAGACATATATTTACCACATTAAAATTTCATAACAAATATGTAAAACAAATAAAGCTACACTCATCCTGACACTATTTTAGTTCCAGAAAAATACCTGCTAGATCTTTCAAGGTTAAGAAAACAATAAACTAAAAGAGTGCCCATTCAGTCTTTTTTTTTTAAGTTTTCTGTCTTGCATTCGTTATCATAAAAAAAAAAGTTCTCTTAATTTGAAATTGACTATGAAGAAGAACAAAAACATAGAGAACAAAGCAGAAAATACCATTTGATTATCGTGATTGCATCTTGCACTTGGGTGCAGGGTCTGTCTTTAAACTCTGACTCATCTGCCACCAGCAGGCTTTAAGGTGATAATCACCCACACAGAGCTATTTGCACATCATGTCTATCCTATCCTGTATCTAATTATACCCTTTATAACAAACTGTTTAGCATAATTAGTGGAGTTATGCTTTACAGGAATAAAGATAGAAGCTATAGTTTATAAGATTCAACTTTTTGAAGGCATACATGTACGGATTAGTAACTTTGGTATTTGGTCACAATAATGAACATTTTGATGCATTGGTCTATGTAAAATTGTACAATCATTATTTTAGCAAGTAAAATAATGTAGTTTTCAGAATGTTTACATACTGTATATAAGCATTGCTTAAAATTATGAAATGGTTTTGGGACTCATTAATTGCTAACGCTTTCACCAGTATTTTTCCAGACATGGCTGAAAAATGCTGAAAGGGCCAGCATTGGAATCAAGAATGCTAGAAATGACCAGAGAACCTATTATTCAACTGATAGACAACAGCAGGTACAAATGACCTTAATGGGAAAGCTCTGATTTTTTTTTTTTTTTTTTTCTTCTAGATGATCAGAAAGGATGTTACTTAATGACCACTCTTTCTTTGTGTTCAAACTTTAATGATGAGCTGCTTTAATACAAGATCGTTTGAGGTAAAAAAGGACTAGAGAATGATACATAATATGTGCACACAGGTAAATATATTTTATTTTTCTTTGCTTGCTTTCATTGCAGTCTTAAAAGTGTTAAATGAACATTGCTTGCAGTGGCATCTTCTTTGTATGCTGGCAGTTTAGTCTTCATAACCCCCTGCCCTAACCCCATCCTCCTTATATACTAGGAAAAGCTTGAAGCACACAAAAGCCAATATCCCCCGTTAGTGTTTGCTGCCGGCAAAATAAAACCCAAACTGTATCTCCTGAGAGTAACTTCCTGTCCCCAGACGGGGAAAAACTCTGCTGATATGAACACAAACATTGTATTAGCATAGACAAAAGAAGAAATCATGCAGAATCCATTAAAGCAGCCACAACTAATCAATCTTGTTTGGTTTTATGTGTTAATTGTACTTCTGTTAAATCCTCTTAGAGACTAGGATAAATTTATGGGTTCTATCCTTGTTTAACGATAATTCTGCTATTTCTGTTTTATAGGAAAGATGTTCAGAACATTGTGCAAGTAGAACTATTTTCCCCCTGAGCTATTTAAGAAAAAACACATGAAAAAACCAAGCAGAGTATCAGTATTTACTTGTGCTCACGAAGAGATGCTCATGTTTCATCCTTTCCAGGTAGGCAGAGAAATTTGTTGAATTCTACCACATATTACTCCAAGATATTTACAGCAGATTAAAGATAAAGCATAGACTTGCAGAAACTCTTGTATTTCCTATGGAATGTTAAACAGAATTTTCTCCATTTGTAATAGACAAACTGTACTAATCACCCCAGTGTAAAATACGAAGAGGTCAACAATGCATCCTTTCAGGTCACCATTGTTTAAAAGGTATTTGAGTTTCCCTATTAAGTTTTCAAAGGCCAACATCTGCTGATGCTCAGAAATGGTAGATGTGGTGACGAAGGCTGTATGGAGTGTGAAGTGAAAACACAACCATATAGTCCATGCAACACAGTACTAAGAAACTATAGCACAACCAAACTCCAAAGAGCTATTTTCCCATTCATCCCATTTCTGTTATTAATGGCAGGAATATTCCTGAGAACAGTGACATAAACTTCTCTTTCATTTAGTTCATTTTTTTGGTTATAAAATACATGTATAAACACAAGGTTTTGAAAATAGCATATCACTATGCATTTGCAGTCATGCAAATGCCAAAGGAGATACTACAGCGGGAAAATTACATTATTAAAATTGAAGGCTTTCATTTGCACGTTATTGTCCTTGATGCTGTTTCACTATTTAAAGCTGCAAAACAGATGCCATGGCATTCAGCTGTTAACGCTGCTCTTATTTGCAAGGAGGCTAGTTTTGATGGCATTTAACTTGCTGTCTAGAGCTTAACAAATCAGAGTCATTCATAAGCTTAAGTAAACTGAGCTGATTTATAAATTGACAGACCTGACCCTGCATCATAAGAAGCGAGGCAGTTTTACCCAAATAATTAGAAGCTTTTCAGCTGGATACCAGGTATGGCAAATTGCATTTTACTACTGTAATATTTTATCATTGTGATAGTCCTGCATCACACAAGTTGTGTCTAAAGCCTCTGCAAAGCTAAGGCTGTGGGGAATATTCTTTCTGTCAGCTGCAGCAGGATCCCATTTCTACCTGCCTGCTTTATTTGTAATCAGCTAACGTGTCGTGACTGTGTGCACTTCTCAGCTATGGAACTCAGCTAGACTCACAGCCCAGCTACTGTGCACTTAGTCCCTTCAAGTGTTTTATTTAATTAATCATCTATTTCATTGATATACTAGTTCTTCACATAACAGTGTTATGGTTTTGTTATAGTTTAAGTGTAATATTTTGGTGCTTTGCATACAGGAAAACAGGTTTTTGTGAAGGAACACAATTCTGTTTATTTTGTGGACTAAAGCTCAGTTCAAAGGCCGCTGAAGTTAATGCAAAGATTCCAGCAGATACACTGCCTTTGCTAAGCTACTTCATAAAAATGAAAACTCTTCCATTTATAAACTCTTCCATTTGCTCTTCGAATTTACACACACACATACCTGCATGAAAATTAATGGTCCCATATTTCTCTGTTATTAGCAAACACTTTTTTGTTTTTGAAAAGATGCTCAACAAGTATTTTCTGTGGAACAGTGTCTTAATTCTCTGTGTAACACTCAGTTTTATATCACTCAGTTTTCATCTGCTGATCAGAACTGATCAGAAAATCTGTGGTTGAAGGCAGATGTGTTGTCAGGAGTGACATTCTCTCTGACCACGTAATATGGTTACATGTTAATGCAACAGAGGAAGGCCAATACATAGTCCCTGCACTGTAGAGCACATTTTCAGAGAAACATTATCTACAACAGAAAGGGATGTTGGGAAATTAGATCCAAGAAGCTCAATGACAATGCAAAACAATACTGGTTTTATTACTTACTACCAATACTGGAAATACTGGGTATACCTGTAGGGAAAGAAAACACAAAAAAGTATAGTTAGCTGTTTGCTGTAGTTGGCTGAGCTATTACATCTAAGATTCTGAAAACAATTTTCTCCTGATTTTCAGAATATTACATCAATACATAGTTAAACCCAAGCAACTGCCAATATGTACCCAGCCCTTCATAAATGCAGAGTCTTTAGATTTTTCAGTATGAGGCTGCAGGGACCACTAAAATGTATTGACAGATGGGTATTTCTGGGACCTACACCACCTCTCTGAACTTCATGGATTTGTTCAGAACAGTTTTGTATTTCAACTAACCAGCCATTAGGTTTAATGCTCTAGATAAAAATATCAGTCATGCATGTATTATGCAGGTCTAGGAGAATAATTTAACCAAGGGATAGATGCATTGCTAAGTGCTTTGGCCAGCTGCTTAAATCAGTTGATACCTTCTGTTACATTAACTGTATATAGCTATTTTTTTCCTCTTTTACCTGATGGTTATCTAAATTAAGCTATGGAAAAGAAAGGTAATTGAGCACAACAATCTAATGCATTAGGTTGGTCATATTGACTAAGCCTCTCATTGATTTTTTTTTTTTTTTTTTTTTTTTTTTTTTTTTTTTTTTCTTCCCTGCTTTCATTTCAATTCCTAACCTGAATTAATGCAAGGAAACCATTCCAGAGGCAGGTGAGATTTACCAGAAGAGGTAGGGCTGCTGAGGAGTAAAACTCCTCTGCTGGATTAGCAATGCGGGATCTCATGTTGCACAATGCAGTACCAACACGTAGCTTGTTGTCAGGTCTGCCCTGAAAGGTGCGTAGCACAAAAATATGGTCATGAAATCTTTCCTGAAATGCCATTTTCTTTAGATTAAATGGCATTGCTAATGCTAGTCTCTTGGGTTAAAGTCACAAATTGCACATCGGTATTTAAATCCCGGGTATTTGCATCCTCTTAGTTAAATACAGTTTGCCTTTTGTAAGTTTTATTGACTTTTGATGGCATGCATTTTACTGCAGAAATCTGTCTGTTTCTCCATTAAACATCTGCTATACTTCTTTCAACATCTATCTTGAAGTTCCATCTTACTCTGGGATGGTATGGACCTCGTTCTGCAATTAAGCAAACTGGAGCAAAGGGATGTCTTGGGGATAAATGATATTCACTGTAAGCAAGGTTGTAGAGTCAAGTTGGGAACATTTCTAACTCGTGGCACGGCTAAGACAACGCTGAAGTAATTGCATTTGCAGAGTGGCGACCACAGACAGATCTTTTGTGTTTCACCACATCAATCCTGGGGCACACGTCAGAATTGCAGCTCTCCGGTTTCATATCCTATGGAACCTGTGGGCTGGCAGAGCGCCGGGCACCGCACTGGAGACAGCACCTGCTGCTAACCAAGCCCCACACTCAGATGTTGTTTGCAAACTTAATTATTTCTACTTCTGCTGAGATTAACGTGTATTTTCCAGAATTTTAGAATCATGAGGTATTAAAAGCTAAATAAAAATATCATTATAATGGAACAATGCTGTTGTAATTCTAAAAGTAACAAAAAGTGCTTTTTTCAGTTGGGATAATGTGAGAGAACTTCTACCCCTTTGTCTTAAATGTCAAAAAGACAATCAATTTTCAAATAATTTTCCCTGACGTTTCAATAGCAGCTTGTTTATATTTTTGCAAGTCATTGTAGCTGTTTTAAATTAGCAGGAATCGTTTTCTTTTATACACTGATGGAAACTGCACAAATATTAGATAAAATACAGATACCGCGTTCTCGCACTCACACTTCCACTGTGAAATGGTATTTGTATTTCCTCCGGGTATACTCCCCCTCCTCAAACCTCTTTCTCTCCTACATGCACATACAAATATCCTTTCCTTTCTCTCCTGAACAGATTGTAGCAAAGGGAGATGTTTTCCTGCAAGTCTGCTCTCCTCATTTTACTGTATTTCAAAATTTTCGATGAATTCATAGTGATAAATGCTTCCTGGGCAGAGAATAATGAAAACAAGACGCCTGCTAGCCTGAAGGGCTCTGTATTAACCTTGTGAAGTTGTCTTTGGGTTCTGTTTGAAAAGCTTTTTCTATTTCCATACTGAGTTTCTGGGCTGGTGTGATCTTCTGTAACCAGCTTGATTTTTGTAATACCAGGTATCCCTGTGTGTGGTGACTAGCCTTGATAGTGCACTACTTTATGCCCTTTCTGCTAAAGAGAGTGAGAATGTAAGTGTGTCTGGAAAAGAGCTGGTTATGTTGGGCCACGAAGCAGGATCTATTAATGCTCTGTGAAAACCGCATGTATGATGGGAGAACTATTCTTAGTAAGAGTGGTTTTGAGAGATCTGGAGTTACGTACTGAGGCTAGCTCTTGAATTCAGCCGAGCTGTATTTGGTGCAAGTCCTTAGGTAACGAGGCACGGGAGGTGTGATTCTGCCTCTCCCTCTCTGTCAACGTGGAGGCACGCGGGGGCCCGACCACCCGGCTCCTCCTGTGGCACCACTGCTGGGGACACCAACAGGCCGTGGGGAGTCGTCCCACCGCTGCCGGCCCTTTGGATGGAAACCGGTACGTTACATGACATGGATCGTTTCCAGTCAGCCTTCTATTGAAATCTGTGAGTACTTTGCAGCAGTGAAATGATGGTTATAGAGAGAGATGAAGGATCAGGCCCATTACTTCCCTTGATGCACAACTCTATTCAGCTAGACATAAAGGGTAAATAAAACCAAGTGACTGCATTTATGTATATTCAGTTGTTAAACCAAAGCAATGTTCAGTCTAAATTATCTTCCAGTTGAAATCACTGGGATGGTTATTAATGGTAATAGTTTTATAGTGAGGAAACAGCAAGTAAAGCGTGCAAAGAAAGTTCAGGGGTAGCTACTGCCCCCGAAATGGCAAACATGCAGAAGAAAGTCTCTAATACTATTAATTATTTTTGACTTAACTTGAGGGTGGTGGTTTGGTATATTACATGTTCGCTGTAAGTGCATCTAAATATACATGCATTACTTGAGAGAAAAAAAATCTGGTGTTTTTCTTTCATATGGTCTTTTGCATCTGCCCTGCAATTTCCTCGTTTCCCCTTTTTCCAGAAATGGGTTGTCTTAGCTATTAGCTACCATGGAGCTGACTATTGAGAATGGAGAAAAAAGCAAATCAGATGCTAGCAAAGAAAGGAGGTTTTTGATTTCTTCTATAGTTTGTGTCAGTGTGAAATCCGTAACACAGAGGAAGAGCATCAAGCTTTCAGTGAGAAGGGCCACACTGCTGCTTCCAGCCTCAGGGGAGGTCACACACTGCAGTCCCTCTTCTCACCTCCATCGTCAACGCCTGTGTGCGCTTCCCGCCAGCAGCACAATTAATGCAGCCAGGCTGCATCTCTTCCTGGGCTGGGAGTACGTGTGGGATGAAGGAATTATTCTGTCAATTCGGTCTTGGCTACCATCTTTCCCATGGGCTTCTCTGCCTCTTCTCCATCACAAGTGGAACATGCACCTGCCGTTTAACAGGGAGCCAGGGACAGGCTCCTGCTGCCGTCAAAACACTATATGCAGCTCGCGCACATTCAGGGGAAGAGTGTCACCAAGAGCTCAGTGAATTATCCAGGTGAGGTGAATACAGCCCAGAGACTGAGAATTAAGACTGCCTCCTATGAAGGCACGGCAGGATACGATAGTAAATAATGCAGTGCAAGTTTGGATTCATACTAATTGCTGATCAAAGATGTGTGAGAGCTTTTCTGACAAAAGAGACGTCCTTGTAATTGCACTCTACRCCGCACATTTTAACTCTTAAACAGGAACAAAATATAGAGCTGTATTCCATAGCAAAGAGTCAGAGCAGGGCTGTTAATGCCACATCTGATCTTTTGCTAGAATATCTGTGCTGCAGCATGACAGCACTCCCTGCAGTCAGTCTTTTTTCCCTTTGCAACTCCTCCACTGGGGCATGATTGCAATATCCGATCCTCAGCATCAATTTCAGAAGTTCTGAATTCTCTAGTAATTTAAGCCCTGAGAAGCTGGAGGAACCTAGCATCTTGTAATCCCTCAAAGGGAGTGATTGTTGTGATCATAGGAGTAAACTTTTGTGTATTGCCAAACCTGTATTCAGCCAAAGGACCGTACACAGCGAAAGACACAATTCTTAGGAAATTTCACGTGTTTCATTGCAAGAGTCCTAGAATTCCTCCTACTGTTAATTTTGCAGTTGCTTGCTCTGTAAAGATTGAAAATTTTTCAATTCCCAGAAAAAAACCTGCTTAGATGAAGTTTGTTATCTTCCACCTCTGCTTTCCTAAGCAATATCACCACAAATAAGTGGGACAGAGAAAATATTTAGTCATTGGTTTATTGGGTGACACCTTCTAAAATTTAGACCTTTTCTCATGATGTTTTAGTGATTCCAAACCAGTTTTGAGAACTGTCTAGGAAACGCCCAGTGAGATCAAAGGATTTTTTTCAAGTAATCATAATTTATTGCTAGAATATTAGACATTAGAAACTTCAAAAAGCCCAAAACTCAGACCATTTCTAGAACTTGGAGTATCTTATAACAGACACTTTGCCTTCCCATACTGCTGCTTAAGGACTAGAACCCTCTTTCACTGCTCCTCTTCACTATACAGCAAAAATAGAGTGACGGATGGAAGCAATTAATTTCCCAGCAACAGATGCCACCATAACCAGCACAAACATCCAACTCAGCAGGGTCACGCAAGAGGATAGAGTGCTGAAGAATAATTTTTCAAGCCCCATTTTAAAAAAATACAGCACCTTATTTATAGTGCATTGGTTTTTAGGTATGTACCTGCAATGTTTTGCCAGCCATTGCACTGGATACCGAGTTGGGGGGGAAGTTATTTCATCATTTACAGGTTTTCGTGACACTTCTGCCTTCCTGAATGCTCTTGATACACTACAGTTTTGCCCCCTACCACCAAGTCTCCCAGCCTGACACAGCTTTTATGTGACGTCTTCCTGTGGCTTTACATCTTCTCTAAGCTTCATGAGCCAAAATTAATATGTAATATAAAATGGGAACAATAAGAAGCTTTGCTATTTTATAACTTATTATTGCATTCATATCTTCCTTTTTCTCTATGAAAGATGTTATCAAAATCACCAAGGAGCAACATTTTATGTCTTAAACAGGAGTGTCCCATTTCTTCAAATTGAGATCATGTGGGTCCACCTCCTCTACCTCATGAGAGGTCATGAAAGTAGACACTGGAAAGTTCCTTCCAGTTGTTGGGAGAATGGGGCCCTTAGAAAATGGGACACTATCTACTTTATGAGTCTGCTTTGACAGGACATCAGGGTGCATGATCTTTTCAGTTACAGGGATACATGCTATTTAGATTCCTGAATAGAAAGCCTGCCATCACACAACCTCTTGGCCAACTTCATTTACCCCAGTCCTTCAAGATGGCTTTGTGTCAGCAAATATTCATGGGGAAAACTACAAACACAGATGAGGGCAATCAGTGCAATACTTCAAGTGCCATTTTTTTTGCCAGAAACTGTTTCTGTGGCAGCTGTGCTGCAGTGGTGCCTCCTAAGTCTTTTCCCATTCAGGGAGGATTCAGGCCGTGCTGCTGAGACAGAGGCTGTACTATCAGAGGGGGACCCACTGCAGGAGAAATTCAGTAAACTGATTGAGACTATCTGCCTAACTGTTGACCGAAAAGAACCACCAATGTTCCCCGTGTTCTGGTCAATCCTTTGTTTCATGTTGAACTGCGAAGTAGGAAAGTCATGTAACAGCTGGGAGGCGGTTTTCGCCGAGTGTCAAGCACTACTAACACAGGTTATTGGTTGTGGAGGGACTGACAAAAAGCGAGCAGGCTTTGATGGATGGGAGCCCAGCACAGTCTTAGACAGCTCTGTCTGATGGAGCAAAGAACATAAGTGCCAAAGATGATCGAAACAACAGGAGGAAGAAAAGGGCTAGTGCTGTCAGACACACACAACTGTGGAGGAGAAAAGCTATCTTGTAATACCACGTATAGAGAAATTCAATAAGTTCACTCTGAGTGTCAAAACATATTGCAGAACAAACTATCCATAGAATGTGGCAGCACAAGGGAATAAATGTAATCACAAAATAGTCAGTAAGATGGAGTGAAAATATACAATAAATGCTATGTGGGAGACAAATGCGGAAATATTGTTAGTGCCAGTAAACAACAGAGTACTCGGTGTCTTTCACAAGCAAAGCAGGGAAAAAACGTTTTGCATTCATGTTGACTTAAAATGAGAAGAATACAGAAAACAGCTTTATATCAAGGTTTAGGCTATGACTGCAGTATAATCTAGAATAGTCTTGTATTTCATGAGCTGTAGCTTGAAAAGGTGTAATAAAGTCTTATTAGCCACAAAAAAATGGCAGAAGCAGAACAGTGGAAACAACAGAAGTTCCAGTTGGGAAAGATTTGGAAATGGACATTAGGCTTCTTGTTGAATCTGAGCAAATTTCAATTCAGAGAATCCCAAGAAAAAAGGATCTTTTTACTTTGTGAAAAAATTTTCTGAGTGTTTCACTTATACAACTATTTTTAGCTGTATCTTATCATAAAAAAACTCCAAATCCATTTAAAATTTAAAATATTTTGGTCTTAGATGGAAAAGATAGGCTCTGAAAATTGGAGGAAGGAAGAGTATCAAAGGGACACTATTACTGGATTATACAAAGCGTCCCCAGGGAATTAAAGAAATATATCAATGGAAGTTTAGGGTCAAACCAGGTAAGTTAATTCTATCAGCATGTTCCAGCAACTATTTACAGAATTCACGCCTGACTATGGAGAGTATAATGCTAGGGCTGCATTACTGACCACACGATGGAGATGGTGACATAAATGCAACAGGGTAAGTGAAATTACATTGGCTGTGCAGAGTTTACACAATAATGCAAAATTTAGTATGTTCCAACACATGTGGCATTAAATCAGGAAGTGACAAAAGAAATGAAGCTTTTACATACCATATATGATTGCTGCTTGTAGCAAGTAATCACACAACCCACAGGAAGAGAAGCTGATTCAGTTCTGAGTAGTACATAGGACCTGATTCAAGAAGTAGTTATCAGAGAACCACTTCTGGACTGAAAGTCAACATACTTGTTGAGAAGGAAAAGGGTAAAAAAAAATCCACTGCAGTAATATTTAACTTTCAGAGAGCGAGCAGATAAAAATGAGGACGTTAGTTAAAAGAAAAATGAAAAGAACAGCTAAAAAGATTTAATGCAAACAGCATGGAGGTAGGCTAGAGATAAAGTATATGAGAGACTCAGAAAAATCACATACAACCCATCAATTTTTTTAAAAAATTATAAAAATCAGCTATCTTATAAACAAAAAAAACCCTAACACCCGATCCAAAACAGCAGAATGAAGAAGATTTTGGAAAGACACCCTTCAAAAGTGTAAGTCATCTCAATGGAGAAAGATAGGGAAAAAAAGCATAAAATCTGCCAAGTTAAATATAAACCACAGTATTCTGAGAATCAACTTGCTACAGACATAAAAGTTAGTAATTCTTTTGTGTTAAAATAACCACGCTAGAAGCAGGAGGCCTCCCAGAGAGATGATTGGGTAGACAGGCAATCAAGGTATAGAAGTACTGAATACCTAATTAATTGTTTTCACTGATGTTCACAACAAAGGTTAGAGAGATTCTCACAATCTGAGGAAGTTTCTCAATGTCTATCATCATCTGAAGGTGTTTTAGAAGATGTAAATAATATCGAACAGTAAGAATTGCCATAAGGTTCACCCAAAAAGTGTTTTAAAGGAACTCAAATACGACATTTCTGAACTAACTACTGTAACATATAACCTGTCACTTATGTCAGCCTTGATGCCAGAAGAAATGTTGTAACTGTGGCACGGTCTTTAAAAGGGACTCAAGGGCTGATCCCTGTAATAACAAAATAAAAAGCAGACACATTTTTATGCCACTGTAAAAGATACATGTTGTTCTCATGTCTAGAACATCACGTGTAATTTTAGCCTCGCCAAATAAAAAAAATGCCATCATAGAACCAGAAGAGAGCAAGAAAGCACAGATGACCAGAGATATGGCATGGTTTTATATATGATAAGTAGATTAGGATTCGTCRTTTAGAAAATAGGTTGGAGGAGTGGACATGTGAAGTCTATATAATCGTAACGGATGTAAACAGGGATGCATTATTCTCTGTTTCTTCCTATCTAAGGAGGTACAGGCTTACCCATATAAAAACATTTAAAGCAAACAAAAGGAAATGCCTTTCACTCATTGTGTCATTAAAATGTGAAATGTGTTGCCATAAGATGTCACCGAGATCAAGCTTATGACAGCTGGGTCTCTCTCTCCACTCAGCAGGTAGCAACCACTGTGGGTATGATGGAGAGTCCAGCTCAGAAAGCCAGTTTATTCCTGGCAACTGGGAAGGCAAAGAAGAAATCCTTCATACTTCTTCCTGTTTGCCATCAATTCCTGCTGCTGATTACTGCTGAAGTCAGGATTTGAGGGCAAGTGAAGCATTCGTCAGCTCAAACAAGGTTACGTTTTCATGATACTATCATAATAATAGTAATAATAATAACAGAAAAGACTGCCTATTATTTGCAAAACATTTTGATTTTTGATGGAACTGTATATCTGATGGAATTCAATAATGTTGAAAGTTGTCTTAACAAGCTTCAGGCATCCTTTCGGTGGGYGCTAATTCCACTGTTCCGTCTGGTGTGTGCTCAACTGATTAGAAATGACGTAACTGACACAGCAAGCTGCATTTAGAAAGATCCCCTTTTTCATGTTCAAATGTATGTGGTCGCTAGCTTAGATGGTTGCTGGGGTAGCAACTGCATTTTTTATATATATATATATATATATGTGTGTGTGTGTGTATATGTATATATATAAAATATATAAATAAAACCAACCTGGTAAATCTCACCGTTTTTTTCAAACGTAGCTTTAAAGTATTAATTCTGTGAGCCACACTCACTTTTTATAACATGCAAAAAAGTGAATACTCTTACAAGATGTTTTTCCCCGGCTTTTTGGAAGTTCATTTTTTTCTGCTCAGTAAGAATCTTATCATAATTTCATGCCCCCACACTTCACAGTTTGTTACTTGGTCTATTACTCTCACATTTAACTTGATAAGGTCCTGCTTCCTATGATATTCATTTCTGAGTTTTGATTCTTCACAGCTGCTGCTTTGAAGTCTTAGATAACGTTCTGAGCATTGCACATTGCTCCTGGTTTTAAACTTTTCATTCAACTGCAGTACATAGCTCTGTTTCTCCCAAATAACTTTTCAGTAAATTGTTATATTCTAATATTCTAAAATGAATGTTTTGCTTTTAATCAGGGCAAAACTGTGGAATCTTTTCTTAAAAGAAGCTAGTAACTTCTGTCAAAAGGTTTGGTGATTTATCCTCATCTTCTTCAATCCTTTCTTCAAAGGAATTTAAGTTTGTTACTCAGTTCAGGAGGATTCTGAATCATTGTGTGTTTCATACATGCATGAAAGGAAGAATTGATGCTCATACTTGTCTTCGTGCCCTCTCTTTCAGCACCATGTCCTTTTTGACCCAATACCGTCCAGGACCAAGAAATGCAGCTGTCAGTAACTTCCTTTGGATGATATGAAAGTGTGCTGGAATAGTGTGTATGTGTGTTGTTGAATGGCTATTAGCTGGAAACAAGCAGATATAAAAACTCAGGTTTTGCCCTCGCTTTCCTCCTTCAAAACTTACAGCGATCTAAAAGAGTGCATGTGAATCCGGACTGCAGGCCAACATCAGGTAAAAACTTCCTTTACCAACCTTTAGATCTCTAGTTATTAATTGGAAAAATTTGGTCTGAGATTTTTTAACTTTCTTAAAGGGACAAAAAATGAGCAAGGACCTCATCTCACATGTTGAGCTGAGGTTGTTTTGAATCTCGAGGCAGTAAGGATGTATGAATGGAGAGCTGAGGGCACCATGGCTGGAGCAGTACTGCAGATATTCCCACTGGTTTCTCTCCTCTGTGTGTGCTTTTTATGTGAAGGGTTCTAATTTTTTCATTCCTTAGCACTTTCTGTGCAGTGTCGAGGGATTTGTCTATGAATACAAACATGCAGTTCTCATGCAAGTTATTTACAACCGTGTAAGAGCACAGATTATGTATACTTACAACTAACACTGTTTGACACCTTGTCAAAATATATGCACTGGGTCACAAAGAAATGACAAACTTTTACCACCATTAATCTTCCTTCAGAGTCACGATACAGGGCAGAATTCTAATAATGAAATATTCTTATTATACAGAACTACTTACAGATATTAGCAGTGCCCTTAGGTATAGGCAGATAAGAACCAGGGCTCCACGGTCGGCCCTGGTAATTCTTCTTGCATTTTCCACAGTCTGGGCCAGTTGTGTTATGCTCACATTCACAAAGTAGTCTTTTGTTTTCTTCTTTACAGCCAGTAGCATGAAGGTTGCACTTACACCTATTTTTAAAAGGCAAAAATAAAAAAAAGTGGGATATTATTTAGAGGTGAGTTTAAGTTCAGATTAAGTCTTAGTAAAGCATGTCCTATGGCAACCACTCTATTTCTGTGTGTTGTGCCTATGTTACTGTTTTAGCATGCTTTACAAGACATCACTCAAATAGCGTGTTTTAATATCTTTAGCTCGCACAGGTCTAAAAGCAGTAATTTCACCAAGACTCCAAGATGCTGAATCTTTCCTTGTTTTCACTAACACGGCTCCACTGAGATCAACTAAATTATTCATAATTTTCACTACAGACAGGTCTATAATCTTGCAAAAATTCAAGAGTTACTCACTACTCCCAGGAACAAAACAAGTCCTCTGCTTATGTCCTTAGAGAATCTGGCCCAAATTAAGATCCAAATTAGGCCCTGGGAGTCTGAGAAAACAGACTTCAATTAAACATCCTCTGCAATGCCACACTTCAGCAGAAGGCAAGCTCACTATAATGGTGTTCTGCCATTCAGTTCTTGTTCAGCAAGTACTCGCTTGCTCAGAAAGGAAAATCTTTTTGCCTGCTTTAATTTGATATAGTTGTAGTAGCTGAAGGTCAGAGGAAATATTTTGGTAGGCACATTTAGTTTTACTTAGGAAAGAACACCTACTTGAACCTTGCGACAAAATCATTAGAGAAACCAGATTCTGCATCTGGTCTTAGAACAATTGTATTTTCCTTAAATTCCCTCTTTCCCTGAAACTAGGACACTTACTTACAGAATGGGAAGCTAGTTCCGTAAACGGTAAGGTATTGTCACCTCTTTCCATCCCTTTCCAATAGATGTGAAAACCAGCTAAAATCTGTTTCTGTTTGGGGCTGGAGAGAAAACTAGTATTTAATGACTCTGTCTGTTTGTTTTCCTAATGATTGTACATCTAGTGATTTAAAGGGTTCTCATGTGGGCATTTGTCACCTGTTCCATACAGTGACCAACAATTAGAGCAAAACAACACATGGAATGGCCAAGTGCAAATTAACAGCTGTCAAGCTGACTTCCATTTGGAAGGAATATGACCTGGAGCAACTGGCCCCATACATATATATCCCCAGGGTAAAACAAGCTTGCAGTTGTCATAAGTGGCTGCTGGAGAAAATCCACAAGAACCTGTAATACTGTAGGTAGTGGAGCATTCTCCTCAGTGCTAGAAATGAGGCAGAGGAAACTGCTGTTATTTGAGCAATGCTCATTCTAAAGAAAGACAGGTTCAGCATCTTTTAAATTGAAATTACCAAAATGTATTGAATATGCTAGACAAAAGAAAGTGTGATTCATTTTTATATCATTTCCAAAATACTGATGCTTAAAGACCACATCAATTGTAAAGTAAATTTTCAATGACTAGCCACTGCAGAATGAAAGATACCTGTCTGGGTGTCGGTGGACGAGATATGCCTATTCATGGAGAGACTGAAGATTTTGGTAAATGGCCCTGCTATTAAGAAAAGTGATGGGTGGTTTTACTGTCCAYAGGAGTATGAAAATGGAAGACTCCCAAACAGGAGAGAGACACAATAATGGCAAGACCAAAAAATAGAGAGAGAGTCAGAGGGGAAAGAAGCAGGAGAGACTGTGGAGTCACTAGAATAAATGAGAGAGAGGAACCGATTGGGTTTCTTTCAGGGGAAGATTTCTATTTTACTCAAGGCACTCATCAGTGTCAGAGGCAGCAAACTGATCTAGGCAGGAAGAAAAAGCCAGCTGATTCTGAGGAAAAGCTGTAGTTCCTAGGGCTCTGAAAGGGTGCTGCAGACTGGCAGGGGAACTGAGGTGGGGGAAAATAAATGTAGGTACATCTGCTAATTGGTGTAAATGTGCACAGCTCTTTTAATAAGCACCTGACAGTAAAGAATAGTTGTGTCAGAAAACCTTGTGCAAAGTCTGTTTGCACTTCTTAGATGCTATACTTGTCATATGTTCCTGAAGACATAGACGGATCCTTCCTCAATTTTGCTTGCATGGTTAAAAGTCTTGGGCAGACTCTGGCCTTCTCCATCTCCCTCTGCTTCTATCCAGTCCTGTCCCATGCCTCTTCATATACATACAAAACGTATGCATATATTTATACGTATGGATGTATATATGCATACACAAACAAATCCCATAAATTCTCATGCATATTGATTTCCTTTTATTTCCCACACTCCCTAACTCCACTGTGATCCACCTCTTCATAGGTTGCCTCCTCCTTTTCCTTATTTCCCAGGCAAGAGAGCATGGACAGCACGGAATAGCTCTCCTGCTTGTTCCGGTGCCCAGTTTTTTGATTTCTTAGGGCAAGATTGCTGCAGACGAAGTGCTTCTCAGCCCAGAGCTGTGGCGTCATGCCATGGCAGCTGTTCTGTGGTCCACATGGCAGGGCCCATGCAGTACAGCAATGGGCAGGGTTTCTGCAGAAGGCATCTTCTGCGATTTTAGCCACCAAGCTCCAACAGACAAAGGAAAACTACAGATTTTGGAGGTCTATGTTTGTACCAAATACGGGCAGCTTTTCACAAAAACAGCAAAACGCATTTTCTTGTGAAGTAGTTGGGGATCTTCTGTCAAATTTTAAAACCCTGTTAACTGAGATTTAAAACAATCATGTAGGGACATCTTAGCCACTTAGCTTCCTAAATGGTGGAATTACTAAATGGCTTTTCTAAACYGGTAGAATAATCACAGATTCATTCAATCAATGCCTCTCTGCAAATTAACTTATTTGGATGTTTTGTATGTATTTTTGAAAGCCTTCCCAGCAGAATCCCTCAGAATGCTGCATCCYGCCTTAAAAGAAAATTGCAAATAATACCATGTTTAAGAGAAAGGAGAGCAAACTTTCTGCTCCCCCCAATTGAAAAAAAAAACCCAACAAAAAAACAACCCAAAACCACCCACTCCCCCCAAAAAACAAACCCCAAACCAACCAGCAACAGGGAGAGAGGTGTTCTAGGAGTATGATTTAAAGTGAATGAGAGAAAACAAATTTGATCACTGAAAAAAAAATAAAGGACTGATTTAAAACCTTTGTGGGCAGAGAATAGATATTCAAAACCTAACATTAACAGCTGAGCAAAAAAAGAGCCGACAATGCTGAATAATCCTAAAAAACCTCAGAATAATTCAAACTTAGCTGTGTACAATTTCCAAGGAGAAGAAAGTAAGGAACAAATGTGGTCACTGTGGTTTTCTACAAGACTAGCTAAAGATCAAAGATCAAGGTAAAAAAATACATTTATATTAAAAATGTCAAATGTAGAGTTAATAAGAGCTAGTTAAACTGGTCACAAAAAGAAATGTTTTAAAAAAAAAAACCAAACCACAAAAGGTCAGACAATGTGTGGCAAAAAGCATTACCTTTGCCTTCTTAGTGTATAGCCAACATAAAAGTTGGGTTTGGTTAATGATCGTTAGTGTTATAGCAGTACAAAAAACCCTGTAGATTAATGAAATCTGAAGAGATTAACCTGGAGTTCTTGTTGGTGTCGGTAACTGTACATAGGGAGTAAAAGAGCAGAAGCATAAGCAGAAAAAAGACATTCAGAGGATTGAACCACAGAGGCTCTGATTCTCCTCTCACTTGCACCAATTTTTTGCTGAGGTCACTTCACAGATCTCAGCGAGATTAATCATGATTTCCACAGCAAATCAAGGACGTAGCTGAATACTGAATGAGTGTAAAATGCAGACAGTGCTAAAACTGCAAGAGAACAAAAAGCATCTGTGGAAAGCAAACTGAACATAAGTTGGAGGGTACCGTGTCTGGGGAAAAACAAGCCAATACCAAATTCCATGCTGTATGTGGAGAGACATTTTTACTGAAACAGGGAAATAATATTTTGTATGCTTCTGGTTTTTTAGGAAGGCTGCACTAGGAATTGGGCAATCTGTCCCAGGGACCTCATCAGAGTGTATGTACGGACAATCTCAGAGACTTCTGCAAAGAAGAGAAATGGCTGTTGTACTTGAGGGACAGACTTCTCTGGATGAATGGAAGAGGTAAATGTGCATAGCGGGGCTGAGAGATGACTAGAGTACAATAAAAAGCTACTTCTATTTGCAGGATAAGCAGTAAGGAAAATTGAAAATTTAAGGTTACRGAAAGAACACTATTTAGGTAAAAGTACCATCCAGACGGACCATGAGAGAGCCACTCTTGTGATGAGATACATTGGATTGTGAGCAGTGTGAAAACAAAGCAGCAGAGCCTGGACCTTAGGCATTTCAGGTAACTGTGAACCAGCTGAGCACCACTGATCTGGTAGCTGACTTCGGCTCCTATCAGATCACTGCCAGGATGTGGACATCAGCTTCCTATGGAAGGCTGCCCAAGTTCAGAGTCCTTCATCTGTCTCGTCTCGTTTTTAAAGAAGATTACCTTTCTTTTCTGCTCCAGAGGTAAGGAAATATTTTGTTACCTTATGTGAATATCCATGATGATAAATTATTACTGAAAATCCTAGGTAGCATTTGTAATTTCTTTAAACACTTGCTTTGTTCCTAGCTGTTACTGCTTTAAATCTGAGATAGTAACAAACGGCTTAATTAGATTTACATACAAAGCACATTAAACACAAAATTTCGTATAGCCCTTGTAGATGCTTCCGTTAGAAGAATGTGGTCGCTTTGGTTCCATGTGTAAGAATGGAGAAGTTCTGAAAATCTAAAAAACTGCTTCCACATCCTGTGTACTGAGTTCCAGATGACAATATTTCATGCCTATATAGTTTCTTGAAATCCAAAGAAAAAAGTCAAAGTGCTTTACAAGGTATTACGTACACATGCCCAGAAATGCAATTACTGGGTAGCAGTGGGTGGGCAGCAGCTGCTTGGCACGTCAAGTGGGTTTGCATGTGTACTGAGAAGGGACGACTGAGGGAGCTGTAATAAAGTAGAGCAGGTTTGAGAATACAGGTTAAGGTATGGCAAATGTAAGAGGATGTATGCTGCAGCCTTTGCACTGCACTGGCAAACAGCCTAAGGGCAAAATCCCGTGTAAGGATAAAGCAAATGTTAAGGGCAAAGTGCAGTTCTGAGATACAGTATATGCTCACCATAAATGGCATTGCTGAGATCTAATGCCTTGTACATCTTTACAAAGAATGTCTGAAGTCCATGATTATAAATATCAACAACTCCATGAGCAATTAGGTTACGTATGGGGAGATGCAGGCCTTGAAGCAGCTTTCTACCTGAAGGGAACAGCTGTCTGCCTGTTATATCTGGTGACAGTTTTTCCAGACTTTTTTTTGTTGGTTGTTGTGGGAGCGGCGCTGTCAATGCCGAGCTTGTGAAAGCGAACGCCATGTCCCCATAACACTTGTCTGYGTTTGGAAACTGCCATCCTGATGTTTCCACAGCTCAGCCGATATCCATCCTTCCAGTTCAACCTGCGAGGACATTTCCTGCTAAGCAGCCTGGCTACAGCACACGCAAGAACACATTTCCCTCCAACGTGCAAATTCAATTTTGAATCGCTGGAGATTGATATTGCTGTCCAACGCTATAAACTCTAATTGTGTGGGAGAACAAATTTGTTTTTCTGACCACTCATCTTTGACAGACTCATTATTTTGTCATAAAGCAATTGAAATGATATTTTTGGCAGTTACATAAGGCGCAGGAAGCACTCTGGCGTGTTGAAGGAGCAGTGCTGTTGTAGTGGGAGCAGGAGCCCCCCGCACGCTGCGTTCTTCACAGACTCTATTTACGTACAGACGACTGACATTAAAATGCTGTAAATATCACTAAGGTAATTGCTAATAGCGTGCTGATGCTCTTGCATGTGAGTGCCAACCAACAGACTGGGGGTCACATGAGGGGATCATTTATGTTGAAGAGATCATTCATGAGGAAGAAAGGCAAGAGAAACTGTTTGATACATTTTTAACGACTAGCCATATGTTCCTCACTTAGATACATCTTTGGATGGTTCTAGGTCATCGCCGAAGTTTAGGAAATCAACTTAAAACCAGCTTGTAAGCTTTCAGCATGGGCTCTTCACTTTTACACGCCATGGGTCAGCTCTCTGCTCCCAGGTAAGCAAAGCCTGAACTTGCACAGGAGTTGGCATGTTTGCTCTTCACATTACTGCCCACACAATGTGGTGCACACACAATGTAAAATACCACCCCGCACAGTTTTAATTAGGCATTTTAAAACACTGTTAGCAATGTCAGGAGCCTTAGTCAGCTTGCCCCAGTGCTAGCAACTACTTCCAACTGTTACAGTTGTCCTAAAGGACTTGGCTGTGTTTAGCACAACATCAAATGTGTTAAGGCTGTCACCTACATTATGCCTCTCAAGCTTACTAATGACCTTGAGGCAGCATCACCAGTGAGATTTAGTTTTCTATTATAATGTAGAAAAAGATGAAAATTCCACGTTGCAAATACATTTTAAGTGACGACACAGCCATGAAGGAGGAAGAGATGTAGATCGAGAAAGCAGAAGTTAAAATATAAATACCTTTAAAATATACCATGAAATATTTGGGATAAAACCAGCTTTGCATCTGAATCATTAATTTTTGAGGTTTTACATCTTTTTTTTTTTTTAAATTTTTTTGACACTTTGAGACAAATTCATCATAATTTGAGAAACTCTCTGTACAGGTAAGTGACAAAACTCTYGTACCAGTGAGTGTACAGGGTAAACATCATGAAAATACTTAGATAAGTCTGTTTTTCCTTTAAATCCCTCTAAAAAGTGGAACATCTTTTCATAGAGGCTCACAGTCTCAGAAACGTCACGTCTGCTGATATTATTATTCATTGTATCACAGGATTTTTCCATGTCATGTCAAAAAAACCCAAAGTATGCTGGTCCTTCTCCTAATTTCCAAAGCTTAATAGATGTCTACACAGCTTTACTATTGAAGCAGATTTTGTGGGGATGAAAACAAGTATAAAGGACACTATTGTGAAGAAATAAAATGATTGCTGGCCAATTTATTTCTGTGAGGATGGAACAGACAGTGAGAACACACACATAAAAGAGGTAACAAGATAATTACTGCAATCTAGGCTACCAGTGCTCACTGCAGGGACTACCCATCTGAAGAAGTTCTGAGCTAAAAGGGTCAAAAAACATAAGGACAGTTGGCAATCAGAAAATGGCATGGGTTGCTGGCTGCAAGTAGGTCTGCTGAACAAATGTTCCAGCTCATGAGAAGCAGAAAAGTAAATTCTGGTTTTTATTCAGTATTTTTTGAGCCATATGAATATCTCAGGTCCACGTTGCTGTACAGAATCCAAGTCCAAAAAAGGCACTACATCTTTTTCTGGAAGTTATGAATAAGACCCCTGTGGTCTGCTGGTGAAATGTAGCCACTGTAGTGAGAGTAATGAAATGTGAGTCCTTTCTTTCATTTGTTTATTTCTGGAAACACATTTGGTCACCAGTCTTTTTCCTTGTGCCTTGCCCTGAATTTATCTAATACATCATAATCTCCCACCAAAAAAAAAAAAGATTCCTTTGTGGAATGGGGCTACATCAATAATAAAGGATAAAAAAATTCAATAATAACAAATATAACTTTGTATAGGTAGATATATTATTCTTTCATTTGCAAAGCAAGGACTAATGTTGGATCAGGTTTTTAAGCTTCTTAAATCTCTAAGTAGCTTTGTGGCTAGAAAAGAAGTTTAACCTGCTCTCAGTAATCCTGCTGCACCTTAGTACCTTAGAATCCAGAGATTTACAGAAGCCTCTTCAACGTTATTCTTTACTGTTTAGTTTTTGCTGCTAAATTTGGGAGGAAATTGAATTAGATTCCCACAGGCAGTATGGAAAATTGGGGAAAATAGCTTCTTACTCTCCCTCAGCTGCATAGAATATATCTGGTGGGAAACAGCAAAACCCAGGCACAGAGAGCATGTTTGCTTTGCTTTCTCAGTGGCCTACTTCCAAGCAGTTTGGAGAGCTTGAAATTAAAAAAGAAAACAAAGTCCAAAAGGGCAGCATAATTCCCTTTCCCACAGGAGCGAGGACTTTCCAAGACCCACAGAAAGCATGCAGGGCATGGAACTGCCCACTGTTTGCACTAAGCCAGCCCAACAATAAGAGTACACAAGCGCTAAATTTAAATATTAACATGTTTGTAAGATTTATTGTGTTCACACGCTAGTAAACATTTCTATATATTCTGACTATTTAAATGGGAACTACTGTCAAGTTAAATGCTGGTCAATACAAACGAGAACTACAGGATCCCTACTGATCGATTCATATCTCAATCTGTATCTGATTAGTATGTTGTCTGATAGATGCATACTGTCTTCCCTTTGAAGCCAAACGTTAGTGGGCAGGTCCTTTTGCTTCGCCGTTCCTTTCCCCCTGCCCCTTTCAGACAGAGGGCCACAGGCAACCTTACCTTGCCAAATAAATTGCAAATGTTTCTGAAATGCAGTAGTTTACTAGATGACATCCTTCCAAACAAACAGAGGCAACTGAAAATGTTTACAGGCTAGATCAGCAACACTCAGAACTCAAACATAGAAAGGAGGAGGCAGTAACCTATTAAGCCTCTTACAAATGTCTCGGTATTTAAGCATTTGAAACTGTTCTGATTTCTTGGATAGATAAAAAATGTTACAGAGCAACAGATCTGAAAATTTTCAGACTTACTTCAGTCTCTTAGGTCCAAAGGCTAAAAATAATCCAACAATGCTTATACCTAGTAGAACAGAACAGCTAATTCTGAGTGCAAGTTATTTCAGTTTACCATATAAAAAATACCTATCCTTAATATTAAATACTTAGATACACCCAGCCAAGTGGAATGGCCAAATGCTTTTTCTAATTTTCATTTCACATTCTCTAAGTGTTAAAGCTGAAATAAATCTGCCTKAAAATATAGCTGCTGTTAGCTGCTGTAGAGAACTAACTTCCATCCCCTTCCCAAATACTCATTTTTGCTTTTCCTTCAGAGATATTAGTTTTCATGGAAATGTGTCAATAAAGAGAGTGCCTATAAAATCTGCTAGAGTTTGCCAGCAGCATGTTCCACAAATAATTTCACCCGTGAACACAGTTTGCCAGATTCTTAGCTGATGTAAATCCATCTGGCTCCACTAGAATTAATGAAATTATGYTAGTTCACACTGTCTGAAATGTGGTCTATTGTTTCCAGCTTTCATTCATATTATCCTAGGCTCAGTGGCTGTATTTTTAGATAATGGCAGATAATCTTTTTATCATTTTAAATGGCAGGCCCAAGATCTTGGACAAGCATGGGATAGAAACGGGGCGTCAGTGGAGGATAAGGAGCCCAGGTGTGATGTGCTTTTAGGGACAGAACTGCTGAGAAGGTAGGATGCTGGTATTTTACATCATTCACATGCATCTGTTTTGCTCTAACCTTTAACCTCAGAAACAGGAAGCTTTTATTATCTACCTGGAGGATGCCAAAACTGGGGACCACGGCAGTCGTGTCTCTCCCAGAGAGGAAGCAAAATCTCTTGCTAAGGTGAAGATGAACAATGACGGTTTCTTCCAGTGCTACCAACTGATCATTTAACACTAGTGATTGTTTTGGTAGGTTTCCAGACTACCACTGAAGAATGGAGAAAAAGCAGTAGACATAAACTCTAAGTATGTCAGTGTTACAATTAGTCCCTCTTTTCCCTTCTCTCCCACTGGAAATTTCCCTTCTTTCTCACTGGAATCACTTGCTGTACTTCACGTAACAATCCATCTCTTGCATACATTGATGGGATGGGAGAGTGGGAAGCGCACGTGTTGCAGAGGTACTACACAGTTTAGGTGTTCTGAGCACGTGTTTTAATTGGTTTGTTCTAAATGTCAAGAAAAACTAGGAGAGGGTAAAAACCAAACATCTCCTCAGCTGCTTATGCTGTTATACATCGGAGAGAGAAGGGCTACTGGGACAAGAATGCATCTCTCCCTCCACCAGCTGGAATAATGCAATCTGTTTGGCAGTACCTTGTCATTGTCTGATGGTGCAAAAAAGTTAAGGAGCATGCTGGCTGAGAGTTGGCTACTGCTCATTGCCATCAGGATATTAAGGAAGCAAAGTTTTTGTTATTTTGAATTTTTTTGCTGCTGTCCAACATCCTGCTTAGCCAGCCTTAGTTTGCCATCCATCCATTGGGCAGTAAGTCATTATCAGCAAGTCAATACACACCAACAGATACCCTAGACACACCTTCTATTTTAATCACTGTAATACCACCAGGCAGAATTTAACCACTATATCACAGCAGTTGTAAAAGTCTGTACCACAACCTGCTAGATCGTTAAGAACGTGACACACAAACCTCAGATGAAAGGTGCCGCAATGTATCACTGCAAAGTTTCATAGCTTACAAATTTAAAAACGAGTCTTTAGGAGTCACTGTTTCTACTCTCTTTTCTCCCGATACAAATCTGAACATTAGATTTGAAATTCCTGGCATTGTGTTAATGTGCATCACCACTTTTAAGTTTATTGAGAGACCAATTTTTCTGGGTTTAATTTAATTAATACCAGTCTTACATCTGCTCAGCAGCAATCCCAAGAAAGCTGCTCTAAGATGCTAGCGATTACACCAAACTTCCTGTCTTTATTTGTAAGTAGTATTTCACAGTATCAGCTGCCAGCTGGTACCCTGAATTCTTTTTCCCAGCACAACACTGAAAAGGAACAATTTGTTGTGTGGGAGGTCTAAAATTGTGGTCATTAAATTACCATCCAAGTGGACATGCTTACAATACCATTCAAAAATGTTACTTAACTCTCTGCAATGGGAAAAAAATTATTCTCGCATGCAGCAATAGTCCAAGTGAGCTGTTACAAATTTGTGTCCACGATTAATGTTGGACAGACCTCGCCGAAGGAGAAATATCTTTACTTTAAGCTTAGAGAAAGTCTCAGGATGTAGCACCTATTGTGTCACAGTAGGGAATAAAGTATTTTCATGAGCCATTGTCCGGGGAGCAACATTTCTGCTACTTGAGAAACAAGCAAGGTTAATTTCATACTGATTTCGATAACTTTTTGAGGACTATAATAGAGACAAGCAGCATAAAAATATCCGTGGTGTGCGCAGAATTCGACACCAGGGAAACCAGTTCTGTGAAGCAGTACATCTGCTGCTCTTTTCAAAAGATTTTGAAGCATTTCTGTTTAAGAGACCTCCTATGGACTCATTTAAAGGCTCGAATGTGCCCCTAGTAGTTACTGCTGCAGGGAAGGTGTATACRGAAGAGCGGGGCATGGGCTGTAATGGGTTGCCTCCAAGGGAGAGAAAATACGCCTTGTGCTCCTCTGAGAAATATTGCTGGGAGGAGCAGTCGATGTAGGCCSTCTCTCAGCGCAGGAGCACGCCGCCGCCGCCGTCCTCGCTGGGTGTCCCTTTGCACCCAGCGAGGACGGGCCCCCGAGCAGCTGCAGCCGCCGTTAGGGCGGGAACCCTGCACGTAGGCACAGAAGAGGTGCAGAATAGCCACCCCACATATGTCTACTCTTGGACACCAGGTTTCACTTGAAAAAGTGAGACCTCTCTGATAGCTTTAACACAATGAATAGCTCGGTCCTGTTCCTACTGCAGTCAGTAACAGGAAAGGCCTTTCTGTGGGTCCTGGTATCAGGATTTAGTGAGGAACCTTCTCCCCTGCTCATTCTCTGATAGGTATCTGCTGTGACCAGCTCCGCTTTTAAGCCCTCTTGTTAAGTTTATGTCTGTAGGTGAGAGGATTTTACACATCAAACCAAGCCCTGAGGAGACTTCCACCTCCGTTCCAAACAAACACAGAGGCTAGGGAAAGATTTGTTTCCAAGAAGAAAATGAGTCATAATTCAGAGAAAAGCAAATGCAAAGCAGAATCGTTTACGGAGGTTGTCTAACCCTGTCAGAGCAGCTGGTTCAACCCAACTCATGGTGGCTCCTACGAAACAGCCGGCTGGGCAGGCTCCTCGGCTGGAGCCATGTGGGACGGGCCAGGGAAGCAGAGTCAGAGCAAGGGGTAGGAGACAGCAGGAAAGCTTCGGGCAGTTGATCAGGAGACCCCACTTACCTCTCCTGGAAAACTGCCAGAAAGAAGTCAGACTTTTCTCCAAAGAGAAAAGGAATATTGAATATATCCTTGGGTTTTTTTGCTACATATTTTGGCCACCTTTTGCTGCAGGTGTACCCCCCATACGCACAACCAGCAATAAAGCACACATAAAGAACAAAGGGTGAGTTCTCGTTCCAGTTAAGTTCTGTTAATAAATATAGTTACACACAACCTAACACTCCCTGAAAAGCCCAGGACTTAAGTGCTTTAAAAAGACAGGTACTTCAAAATCAGATTTCCTTTCTTTTATCTGTCTTGTTTTATAGGAGATGTGTGGGGAAAGGTAAAGAGCTGTTGATAAAAGCACACTTTAATTTTCAGTATCACCATGAGATGTCTAGGCACTGACTGGACATTTAGGAAAACCAATGGGATAAGCGAGGGCGTAGCAGAAACGTAATTCAGGTTGTTCTCTTTTGAGAATCCTAAGAATCCAGACATGAAAACTTTTGGCATATGATTTAGTGGCCTGTCCTCTTGGTAGATATTTTTAAATGATAAATACATAAAATATTTTTGAATTGTGAATACACAGCCTAGCCCAAGACTAACACTTGATTCTGAGAACTAGCTTAATATTCCTCTTTCCAGGCTTATATCTTGCTCCTCGTCTGCACAGAAGCCACTGCCCAAGGACCATCACTGCAACCACTCTGAAGGGCACCTTTCTGTGCAGGTAGACTGTGTCCTGCTGTTCCCCCCCAGTGTTTTGCTGTTCTGCTGGTTATCGCTGATACTACTTCTAGGTGTTACCTGGGTGTAAGGACTTTGAATCACCCTTCTCCCTCTGCAGCGCTGCCATCATTACCAGAAAGAGAGAAGCACCGGGCAGGTTGCTGCGTGCGCGAGCGCTGGCATCCCGTCCCAGCCATTGTTCTCTGCCGGGTCCTGACGGCGCCTCCGTTTGATGCTTCTCAGAAAGGCTGAGGAGAAGAACGCACTTACTACAACGGCAGGTTAATGGATCTCTTTTTGAAAAATCATGTTGCTGAACTTGAACTTTAGGAATAATTATAAGGCACGAGGCAGTTATATTCTTTTCTGGAGTGTGTTCCGAGGTATTCATGAATAAACTATCAAAGTCGAGGGTGCATAACAAACTGTTCGGAGCAAACGAAGCTGACTAAATATTTCAGAAGTGGTTTTGTTCTGGTGTCTTCTTGCGTTTCATTAGGGTTGACTTTCAAAATGCTTAGGCCTCATGGCTCCATCTAAAATAGCTGGGAATAGGCTGCTTCATATTACTAAAACAGATACTCCAAATCCACTTTAAAATATATAGATCTTTTTTTGTTTCTCTTTTTTCCTTTTTCTCTTTTCATCTTGATTGGAGGTCATAATTTGAAAGAGGAAAGTGAGAAAACCGAACAGAACATTTCTCATTGTTTATCATGCTAGCCTCAATTTTTTAACTTTTAAATTCCATACAATATAAGCTCCTTGTCACAGAGTAATTCCCTTTGGAATTATTACGATAAGAATTATTTGCCAGTAGAGCCATGTGAATAATTGATTTTTCAGTTCACTGACTGAACTGAAAAAAACTGGGGGGAAAAAATAATTTATGTCAAATGAAATGTGTTGTTTTATTTTCAGGTTTTAAATCCCTTTTTAGAAATTATTTTTGACAATTTTTTGAACAAAAATATTTCCAAAGGAAAAATCATGCCTTTTTTGAGTTTTCAAAAAATTAGTCAGAAGTATTTATTAATGTGGGTTGAATTCTGAAGATACTTTTAGCCACCCTTGACAGAAGTTTCTTCTGTGAATAATTTATACTTCAAAAATACTAATCCTTTCTCCTGCTGAAGAAAACTAGATGAAAAGTGAGCAGTTTGTGTCTGTGCATAGTGTTTGAAGTATGCCAAAAGCAACTTAGCATCCTATAGCTAACTTAGATACTGAAAAAGAGCTATAGAGTCAGCTTATCTCTAGCCCTGTTGGTATAACAACACAGCGCAATGAAATTATTTGCTGGGACTAATTTTAAACGGTTCAGGAAATAAAGTTCTAACTGTATCTTTTCTTTTTAATTTGGGAAAACAATTCTTCTTTCACGTACTGTATTTCAGTTGCTGTCTTCGCATAGAGAAAGCCTGTTTTCTTCTTCAAAAATACCATATGATTACTGTTTAATTATAGACACTACTTATTGTTATCTTGAAACCATTAAATTGGCTAGATTCTGCAATCATTTTGTTATGTTTTATTAAAGTTAGTGGAATTATACAAAGATGGGAAAATTACAAATGCTCTTTAGTATTAGGAAGCTTGAGATAGATGATATCATGGGCCAAACTTACTGGCTTTTTACCAAAGACATTAATAGTAGTAAATTAATAGATGGTCTGTGGGTATGACTCCTAATGGATGACCTGGTCTTCTCAGAGGTGGGTGGCCAGAGCTAGGCAATGCTATTCACTTGTCAGATGCAGCTGGAAAGGAGCTCTTAGACCTCAAATGGGGAAAGGGAGAGGAGACCTGGCTTCTGGCATTGGCCTTGGAGCAGCGAGCAGGAGACACGTATGGACATGYACGTATGCCTGCCTGTCGCAGTACCACCAACACTGACTGGTTTTCCCTCAGTGCCAAAACAGGTCTGCCACTGGGTTTAATACTTGCCCTAGCCCCAAACTCACATGACATGGGACAAGACTTTGTGTATGTCTTTCTCTGTGAAATGGGGTTGATGATACCGCTTTGATATTATTCCATAAGTTTAAGTGACAAAGGGCCAGTAGTTTCAAAGCAAAGTCTTAAGATTCTGACCTAATGTCAGACTAGAATAAAATAGTGATGGCTTTTGGCCTTCAAGTGCACTGAAACATTTATTATTCATGTTTGTTTTTAACAAATACTGGGTAAATCAAAGAATGTTCAGACAGAGGCTAGAGCTGAGCTGCACTGTCCGCTGAGGGGTCGGGAACATGTTTTTGTTGTCTGTGAAAACAGACATGCTGGGAGGTTGAATTTGATCCAGTGACTATAATATTCCACGTACCAGAAGAACTAAACAACTTCATTTATATTTCAAATGTTTCAAATCAATACTTCCCTTCATATTCTGCGACCCCCACCAGGAAACTCTTATAAGTGAAAATTTAAGGAATAGATTGCAAGTTATGAATAATGTAAGACTGTCATAGGGGAAAGCAAATTGTGAAATACCGCTGACAAAAACAATCAGTATATGTTTATACTGAAGAACAAACCTTTGCAATTCCATCTTGCATAACATAGCTTTTAAAATCCTATACAAACTTTTCAGTTGCCCCTGAAATGTCAAGCAGGCTTCCTCAGCCTCAAATGCCAATGGAAAATGTACAGGCTGTTTCTGTTCTCAAAGAATGTTTGAGCTAATCTGGAAGTAAAATGTATGCATATACATATATAAAATAAATATAATACATAGCTCTATGAACAATACTAGAGAACTAATAGATGCAGGTAAAGAACCTAGATTTGAAAAAAAAAAAGTAATTACTACAGGGATGTCTAGCAGCATCTATTTCTCAAGCAGCAGATTATTACAAGGAATAGATCTAGCAAGATTGGACAGGATCCTGTTTAGGACGTAGACAGTCAGACGGTGAACAACAGCTTCCTTGTGTTAAAGCATTCTTCAGGGCATGGACTTAAGGAGACCGCTGTTCAAAATGAATTGTTTTTTGTTTGCACACTGACAGAGAGTTGCCATCCATTGAAAAGGAGGGATTTGTCCTGAAGACCTGACGAGTAAGAAGAGAGAAGGTGCCCTGAGAGGATCCTAACAAGAACTCTTGCGTGACACACAGCTTCATCCTTAATGAACTTGGGCATAATTATCAGAAACCTCCTGAATTACGCAAATAAAAAACCAAGAAGAAAAGAATAACRGCCACTTTGTTAGGAAATATTTTTGTAAGCAGTACTTCTGGGGATGAAGGAGTTAGTGTTTGTTTCTGATATGTTTTAGCACTGTGTTCTCTCTCTCAGACACTGAGAGAGTTGCAGAGGAGAAGGAAGGAGACAGCTCCACTGGGATTTAGGATGGTGCCCACAGCAGTCAYGACCTCCTGTCCCCACCATTACTGCTCATCGTCTTTCCTCATCTATCCTCATGCCTGCTCAGCATCTCCTCCTGTTGACCTAGACAAGCCAGGAGGGGAGCATTACACAGGACTCAGAAGTGCCCCCAGATCTTGTTAAAGCTGTTCTCTGCTTTCATGTTGGGCAGAAAACCTCAGGAGAGGAAAAGGGCAGAACTTTGCGGATTTTCAGCTATATACAGATTTATCATGATATACAGCAAATTGACTGAACCAAATGACTTAGCGGCCATATAATCATAGCACAAAGGGGACAAGCTTCTGGCACCTGTCCAAGCTTCTTGTAACAGAAGTTGACTGTAGCTTTCAGAATACAATGTTTTTATTCCTTTTTTTTTTTTTCTATGCAGATCACTCCTGTGTTTTGTCTCAGTTTCACCCCTCCTTGATAATCTCCGGGTTTTCAGATGCTGACCTACCTCTGAAGATAAAGAASTTGATAAAATAAGGAAAAAAGTTTTAGTCTGCAAGAGGCTTCTCTTGAGATGCATGCACTGCAGACTGCGAACTCCGATAACACCCGTGACAAAACAGCTGCCCCCCTCTCAGTGTTACTGGCTCCTGCTCCTGCAGCTGCGAGGCAGGACAAGTGCCCTGGGCTGCTGCCTACAAGTCTCCTAGGGTGAAGTCTCCCCTACGCATCACAGCAATTCTTTCCCTTTCCTGTTTGCCTCATGTAGTTATAGCAGCTGAATTTTCGAACCTGGCTTCTATTTAAAATGTGCTAATCTTATGAGGATATAAAAAAGTACATAGTTTATGTGTTAGAAATTAGGGGGAAGCTCTTGTATACAGGGCATTGAGACTGGACTTTATGTTCTATTAATTGTGTTTGCATTGCAGCAACATTTGCACAACACTCCAAAAGGCATCTCTCCTGTTACAGCATACACTCCGCCCATTTTAAATTGCAGAACCTCTTCTCTGGGAGTAAGCCCTTTTTTGGTGGTCCTGATATGTGCAAGAGATTTTTCAAAAGTCCTGGTATAATAAAACACAGTCAAAATTTACAAAATCCCCAATTTTTTCCAAGAGCCAGCACTAAACCACCTTTAGGTGGTTTCATTTTAAATGCCAAATGCCTCTAAGAATCTAACGTGATGCTCTTTGTCTGAAGCCTTTAGAGCATACRTATCTCCTCTCCACAATCCACAGGCAGGCTGAATGTCAGCCACACACTAATTGTGCATTTGTTAGTCAAAACCTGGGTATGACTGTACAGTGAGGAAACCAATAAACTACGTTAAAAGTATATACTTCACCTGCTTTTGGAATCAAGACACATAACCCTTTGTCATTCTGGTGGTATAGCTCTCCTGCATCTCTCTATTTAAAGCATGTATATTTTATGAAGCATTAACAGACAAACAAAYGGATAGACCACAAAATCCAAAGTCTGCATTAGTCTCCAAAAGTAGCCATTGGAATGAAGAGAGATTTCAGAATCTGATCTCTCAATATAGTGACTCTCTATCTGTGAAAAACAAAAGTCCAGACGTACATTTTAAGACATCAARTCTAAAACATTACATATTTGTACATGTCAGAACTGAGGCTGTTGCCGTCATCCACCTGGAAGGATGAATCTCGGAAAGAATCGCCACGTTGAGGGTTACTTCTGCAGTGACTAACTGATCTACCTGATGAGAAGGTAAAATGACGCAGACTGGTTTGGGTGTGTAAGGATTCTACACTGTTGAAACTTTCTTTTGAGATACGTACAGTAGAGGAGAAATTAWATGTTATTTTACTTTTCCCTATTCCTTTCACCCAACTGTTTCTCCACTCCCCATTCACCATTCAGGAAAAAAACAAATGGAAAAGGGGGATGAAACCCTTTTTTTTTTTTCAGATCTAGCTTGTGGACTGGGTTAAACATTTTCAGTAGCAGAATATTAGCAGTTAATGACACTCAGATTGTTTGATCTTTAGCTCATTAATAACTGTAACACACCATTCTGGAACCACAGCTTCCCATCTTTTAATTCTTCTCCTGTGTTGCAGAGGGGAAGGAGCTGCCCTTGCTGGCAGACTGCATTTCCTATGGGACACAAGTGATTAAAAATATAACTGGCTCCTTGCTGTTTTGCTGTCCTGCTGGAAGAATTATTTCAGGGGCATTCAAAGGAAGGGAGGCATGGTTCCATAAGCACAGTATCTTTAATGAAGCTTGTTAAATTATAAGCAACGTTCTGCATTGACAATGTCTAATAGGTTTACTTTTTCATTGTAAGTTGAGATGTTCCTGCCGAAGGTTTCCATTCCTTCTCTGAGCCACACGGGCAGCGACTCCCCAMGCGATACAACTGAAGGAGTGATGATCACCAAAAAGAGAAGCGAAGAAAGTGAGAAATGAGCAGCTGGAGGTATGCAGGGTGTGGGAGGAGGGAAGGAGGATTTCCCAAAGTGGGTCACTGACAAAACAGACGCCTTCTCATATTGCAGCTCTGTCCCCTGTCCCCACTGCCATCGCTGCACCCTGTTCCTGCCGGCTCCGCTCCCCCGGAGGTGCAGAAGGTCGCGGGACGTGCTGTGCTCTAACTGGGGGGCAGGAATGGTAATTTTTTGAAATGTGTTTTTTTTCAAGTCAATTCCTGGTTGTGCTTACGTGGCAAAATCAACACCCCTAGCTCTAAGAAAGGGAAGAAGTGGCCCACAGTTCAATAAATACAATGAGGAGAGCTAGAGCCAATTAAAATGTGATGAGGCTATAAAAATACAGCCAAGGTAAGTAAGGTTAAAAAACCCCAAACCTCTCAAATGACCCTCCCTCTCCCCCAAAACAACAGATGGGAAGCATCTGATGACCAGGACATTTGTGTCGCAGTGAACGCTAGCAGCATACATCAAATAAAACCTAAAGGATCAGCTACTGAGGGAATGAATTTCATGTTCCCTCTCCTGCACAAAAGGCTACCAGAGGTTTCTGGACTCCAGTTCATGTTCACGCGGCTTGGCCTGGCTTTTCTGAACAGGCCTAAACAAAAGCACTACAGAAGCATTACCAAATCAAAGAAGTTAAAATTACTATGTTTATGACAACTTCAGTAAACACCATCCCAAAGTCTAAAGATTCTTAATGCACGAGAGAGTTAAATGGGAAAATGAGTAAAATCAGTTTTACCAAATATAAAAGTCAGAAACAATAAACGGTCCTGCAACCGTTCTGTCTCTGGTAACTTGCATTAAGATATATATAAAGTGTTCTGGGAACTGAAGCAATGCTTCAGTTCAATAAAACTAATGCAATTAAAGAGAAAGAATCCTGTTTTTCCCCTGCTTGCAATTTCAAATGAGAGCTTCCTAAAACTTGTGACCATTGCTGGAATCCAATTCAGGACCCCAGCTTATCAAATTCCCAGCTCTGGCACCATGCCTTTGAGGTATTATAAAGCGCTGCTCATCACACCAGCTCTGTCTATAAATGCTCCAGATAACTTTAAAGTGCAGACACCCCATTTTGAAACAGGCAAGTGTTCACTGTGAATCAAAATGGAGTCACCAAATGTGTGCAGCCTTCAGCCAGCGCTTCTTTTCTTGCAAGGCAACAAAGGAAAATGTGTTAGCACAAAAACATCTCCCTGTACCGTTTTTTTAAACTTGGAAAGCTTTGCAGGACAGCACACCTACACAAAGCCGCAGGTTTCTGAGACCCTGTAGAGCAAGCATCTTATTCTGTAATTCATCCCGGGGCTGAGAAACCGCCAGGCTAATGAGCTCTCCTGCAGCCTCTTCCCCTGCAGGTGCTTCCCTGGAAGCACCAACTTAAATCAGACATCGCCAGGCCAGATGTAACCCCCCAAACAAACACCAACCCCTCCCTCCCAGCATGGCTTAAGAAAGCTACGGCAGCACTAGCATCGGATTTTGATGAAATCACAAACTTCTCTTCCATTCAGACAATGGGAGCCGAATTAATTCCTCAGCTTCTTTAATGCTGAGAGCCACGTCTTGGGAATTCAGTACGGGAACATATTAATCTCTCTGATAGGCGATAATGCAATATATTACTGATGGGGGAGCCAGCACATCAGCACTGTGATAGTGACCCTGACCAGCAGATGACTGAATGGGTAAGGAGAGAAGGAGCTGCTCTAGCTTGAAGGCACAGCCTCAACTTTGGCAGGCAGTCCTTCACTCTTGTCCCACTACTAATTTTCCAATGCATTACTTTGTCACTTGGGTATCCAGAAATGCTCATTACGAAGGTACGTGACAGCCCCTGATAATACATGTCTGTGGCAAAATAATTGATCCCTCTTTGCAGTGGTGATCTTTAACGCTCACAGGGCATGGTAGGTTATTAGATGGAAGGCACCCTTTGATGCTCTCTAGCGTAATACGTTACCAGACAGCAATGTGCCAACTATCTATCACTTACAAAATAATGTCATCCCTGAAAAAGGGCCTGGCAGCAGGGGTTAGGGGAGGAAGAGAGTTTAATTATATTTGTGGACGAAAAGATGTCCCGAGAAGAGTGGGCAGCCTGATTATTTATTGGCTGTTCAAAAGCACTCAATGCAATCTAGGAAAAAGATCAGGCTCTGAGATACGGTGGTTCACATTGCTGTTACAGACTCTAGCCTTGAAGACAAGTTCATGCTGAAGAACTAAATTACCTCTTACAATATGTGGTTTACTTCTGAAAATGAAAAGGGTAAGAGATGTATTAGTAATGTTGGCATTAGTGGAGGCAGCTGTTTTTAGATATTTGGTATTTCAGGGATGTGAGTTTAGCATCGTTATTAGAAGTACAGCTTACTATATTCCTCTGCTAACTTTCCAACAGCGAGCAGATGGTTACCTATTACCAACCATTTGCATTTAACATATTGTAATGATTTATATACCACATGTCACTGAGCAAAGTGAAAACAGTAGATGGCAACTAATTAGTTGAGTGTGAAGACACATATCTCAATGTCTATATCCTTATTGTAATAAAATTCTTTCTTCTTGGTTGTAAATAGGTTTAATGTGCGGCGTAACAGAAATACTGATGGCAGTTAAACATGAACCACCATGTCCCTCTGTCATTGGGACAGCATCGCTATCATTAACATTTGTACCAGTACTCCCGTTACATGCCTGTTTTATGAGTGATGGTGCAGGGAGGACAGATTATAACAATCCATTGTGCTTCTCTACCAATCTTTCTTAAGTGTATTTTAAAGTACTTTATAAATCTTAATATATCAGATACTGGCTCATACTACAGGCCAACACACATCTAGAGAGGGTGGAAGCAGGGATACTGCATGGCAGAGAGGAAAGACACTCTGCATAGCTCCGATAAAGACAGAAATGGATATAAGAGTAAAAATGAAAAGAATCACAAGGTCTTCCAGGGAGTTTACCAGGAAGAAGCAGACAACTATTGACATTTGCACAAACATCAAAGTCAGAGGATAGACTCAAGGGTTCAAAGAAAGAGCATAACTTTAGAAAACTGCCCTCCAGCACTGGGATATGGGCATGTGTATGTACCTTATGTACCACACCATCCACAGCATGTCCCAAGGCCCRATCAGCCTTAACCCACAGTATGAAGCTATGGATTATCAGCCTCTTCCTGAATTGTTTTTGTTTGTTTTTAGGCTTATTTTAAAACAGTGGTCATCACCCCAGAAATATCAAAATAATCATCAGTGAAGTACAGCTATGTTACTCCAGACTATGGCAGCATTTCCAGCATAAAGTCATACCAATCATTCCTTTTTATTAATTGCTACTTGCTTAGAAGTCTGGATGAACTGTTGTGTAAGCAACCAGATGCTGTTCACGGACAGACTCTAAGGCTCCAAGGACTCGGTGTGCTGCAAAAATTAAAGGTGGTCTCATACAGGAGTGGTAGTATGTCAAGAAGTTCTGCAGTTCCTGCTCGCTCCTAATGTCATTAGGATGCCTCTTGCCATTCAGCATCCTTTCATTTCTACCATGTCCCATGAATCTAACTAGGACACAGCCCATTGTCCTGCAAAGAGCTGCAGCTAACATTATGCTTTCCTGAATGTGTCAGCGGCCAGACTTTCTCTTGGGAATGCTACCTGCAGCATAACCCCTCGTCTCCTTTTCCCTTACCATATTACTGCCTGCTAAATTCACGGCATTGCCATTTCTTTCTGTAGCTCTTTTCTTACTTTTCCATGAAGAAGATTATATTCTATGAAAACAGTATTACAGCAGTGTTGAAAACTTACCCTGTTGTTCAGCCCAGTTAACAAGATGTTTTACCCGTGTTTTACTGAGGATCTTTGGTGCCAACTCATTTGCACTACAGCCTGCTGCGATCAAGTGAGAACCATGATGATTCCCTTTGTGCACTAGCACTGCTGAGGCCCATTAATCCCAGAGAGGGACTCAAGAGTGAAGGAGAGGAAGCGTTCTCATAGACCGCACGTAATGAGACTATTAGACCTTGACCTTTACTAATTCACTTTCCAGTTTTCTGAATAGGTGTCTCCATCTGACTGTATCACTGGACTTAGCAGAACTGTCCTGCTTTACATCAGCCTTATTATATGAAGATGAGAGAGGATGAAAATACTGAGGTGTGGTTTTTTCCCATTTCTTTTAAACAAAGCTGGGACAGCCTCCTTACTTCTGTCCTCCCTCCTTTCTTTCTTTTCTGCCTTCTGTCCTCCCTTCCTCTGCATCCTTGTTTTCCCTCACTCCTCCTTTGTGAACGCATTTGAAACTCATTGGTTTAACACAGGTAACTTCACTGAAATTAATCCCAATCTACAGGATGGCATCTGAAACTAGTATCAGGTCTGGCCTCTTGTTTAAATACTTAACTTCTCATAACATATAGGGAGTGATACACAGCATTTACTATGGCGCTGTACTAGAGGGAACTAAGAAGAAAGGCAGCAAAGTTAACTCTCTTAGTTTCAAATATTTCCCTACATCACAGCTGAACGATGACTCATTTATTACAACAAACAAAAAAGATTAACAGAGAGAGAGAAACATCACCTGTGTCAAGAGAATATTCTGGATATTCTGYGTTCAACTACTACCTTCTGAGTCACTTCACATGTAAGGAGCATCCAGGAAAAATCAGCTCCTAAGCACATGTAATTAGGTACTGAGATGGACAAAACTAACGGCAGGCAATCTCACCACACTGGTACCCGTGGAAGGGATCAGAATGTTCAATTAAAAAACAAAAGAAAAAAAAACCAAAACACCTACAAGTTGGTAGTTCCTGTTACTTGTGAAATAGTTGAAAATTTTTAAACTTTTAAGATGATAATATGTTGTACCACTCCAGCTTTAATTTCAACCTGAAGGACATCCCTGTGCCAGGAATCATTTGTATATGTGATCCAGGAGATCCTTAAGCTTATTTCAGCGTTTGCGTTAAATTGAACTCTTTTGAAATGAAAAGCTTAAAGGAAAGAAAGTTTCTGCAAGATATCGGAATCACTGAATTTATTCAGAAAGGCTCTTTGGATAGCTTTTCAGCATACAAAGTAATACAGAAAGAAAAATTCTCATTTCTTTCATCAGGAGTTTCATCTCTACTCCTTTAATGTTCAATGGCAAAATGAATTATACTACAAAAAGGCTTGGTGCCTCTCCTCAAACACCCTGATCCTGCATGATACTGAGCTTCCCTGAAAGACAGCTGAGGGAAATCAGTATGGAAATACTTGACATCTTGCAAAACGAGCCAAGAAAAGATGATCAAATGCTAATGAGCAAAGGTGGTGAGTAAAATCTGGTGATTTAAACCCACTAGTTTCAACAGTGTATAGCAGAATTAGAGACTTAGTCAGCCGTCTAGACTCTAATGCTCTGCTCCCCTTCCAGTCACTACAAGACTGAGACCACTCTGAGCTGATGGACAGGACTTGTGTCACCAGTATGGAGGGTGGAAACCAGTATTATTTGAACATGGGCAGGAGTAAAACCCACCCAGGACACCTGTACTGAGTAAACCATTGGAGACTGCTCATGTGTGAATAAACACAGTGACCATTTAATTATTTCAATTCCTGATGATCCTAGATTTGTTTACAGAAAATGAAGGACTATTTTCCTTACTGACATATTACAGTAGAGATATTAAAAAAGCTAATTGCACTTGGGAGTTAAAGATAAATTGACATGCTCTTAAATACATACATTTATTTTTCTTTCCTATTCTCTAATGAGTTCATAATTTAATTGGAGAAACTGCTAGATTCCCTCCAAATACTAGTGAAAATCTCAAAGGAGAACAAGCTGCTTATGCAAGTGTTCTCGTAAAACAAAGAGTATTCAAGTATGGTAAATAAATACTAGAAACAAGAATGGTATTCAGTTGTCTCCTTAAAAGCTTGAAGCCTACATATCTTCATATTGATAGTCTGGTTYTGAGCTGAACGTTAATGAAAACATTTTCTATTCTAAATAAAACTAAAGTACTTCTATATATTACCACTTCCCTAGGGCAAAGTTCTGCTTTTGGGTAAATTACAGAGGGATATTATTACAGCGTTGTCAAGTGTGTGCCAGAGTAACATACAGATTTAATCTAATTAATCCATCCGTAGAATAAGCTGGAGGATGAAACCTGGTACAACCCAGCCTTCACGGTGTGACCGTCCGCAGCAGGCTGCAGTGCAAACTCCCGGCTCAGGGGGGCAGATCAGCTCTTTTTAAGAGGAAGGGCACTCACCTACCCCAAATCCTCCACAGCAATCCTGAGTGGTTCAGGGTCACAGCTGGCACGAGGGGCAGGCTGACTAAAAAGACAAAAAAGCCCCAACCCCCTAAGTAGCAAATATGCTTTCCTTCAGAGCAATTTATTCAGATGCTGAGATGGATTTAAATTTAGAAGAGATAACGTGAGAGCAAGAAACTGTTAAAACTGAGGATACTTTTCACTTGAGTAYTGTGAGTTAGAGGTTTCTATTGCTGTTGGAACTGCAACCGTAGCTGAGACAGGGTCAGAAAACCCTGGGGCTTAAATACAGAAGCTTCAAGGCAAGAAGGGTATAAAAATAAATTCCAAAGGGCTTAATAACATTGTACAGAGGCTGGATATTCTGGTGTCAGAAGGAAACTGGTGGCTCTTAGATCAAGACCTAATCACCCAAAAGCAGTAAGATCCTTTGTTTTAGCCAGCTAGTCTTTCTGTCACCCACTGGGGCAATGTTTTTTCACTAGCATCCCAATTACAGTTAATTTACAGTGTATAAATGTACACATTACTGACAATATAACTTTGGAATGAACGTGGTTAAACCTTTAGCAGCCTGATCCAAAATCTGCTAGGAACCTTTTGCTTGATCTCAAAGGAATTATTATCAGCATTTTAGTGAAATTCTCCCACAAAAAAAAAGTTAAAAAAGGGAGCTGTGCCTCACAGCTTACTGCCAGGACTGTCCTTCATGTGGAATCGAAGACAGGCAGAGCTCGCAGACAGTCCAGGCCACCTCTGCAGGCAGCAAACTGAGAGAAACCTTCCCGAGGTTACCACACAGGACAACCTCTGATTCTCTGCAGCAAGGCCAGACGAGGGGAAAAATGTCTGCTCTTTCTTAGTCTCCCATCCCAGAAGACTTTATTTATGCATTAGTCGACCTTTCTAGCCGTTAGGACCATCTTGCTTCAGCAGTTAATTAACACAAGTGCCATAATTTAATACAGTTAATGCTACTTGATGCCCTTTAATGTACCTTCCATTAGTGATATTATTGTAGTATTACCCTGTAAATTAAAATGAGATCAAGACTAAGAGAGGCTCTCTTTAATTAAGGTACTAGCACACTACATCGTCCATTATTCACCAGAAAAAATCACCCTGATTTAGTGAAGCAGACCATCAGTAAGTCAGAATTAGTTCATGTGGATTATTAGGTTTCTTGAATAATGTGAGCACAATGGGGTTGCTGAAATAGCATGCTAACAGCCATGTTTCCTTTTTTTCATCATCTTAATAAATACACAATGGAAGTGGTAAATTGAAGATGAATAAACGGGTGGTAATAGAGGAGGTAAGGCGTTCATCGAGAGTACACAGGCTTTCATCTCTAACGCAACATACATCAGGCTTATTTCACACCAAAATGCAAAGCAATGACAAAACAAACCCTATATTAAGTGGGCAAATTTCCTATCTATAATTCATTGTGAAGTATTAACCACTCCAGCATCTTTTATATTAAATATGGCAGCTTTAAGATAGATGCTTTTCACTGTCATTGATCCTTAAAATACAGTGTGAAACAAATTACATTTTATGCTGCCTTTGGAAATATGCTGTTATGAGCTTTGGTGATTTTAACTATATTTAACCTACAGGTTACTTTTTTCAGTAAAAGGACTAGCTTTAAAATGTGTCTGCTAGCATCACTCATCCACCACGTCAGGCTCCTTGGTAACATCCCTCTGTATCCCGTCCTCATGGAATAGTCCAGTCCAGCTTTACTGAATGTATATAAGTATCTAGGTCTCAAAGCCCAGAATATGAAACATGTAGCAAAAAAAAAAAAAAAAAAAAGATCCTAAATTAACTGCAACAGCTGGAAAGCTCAGCTGAATCAGACACAGCGGCACAAAACCCCTGGTAACCCTTGCTCCCCTCCATCATGTTCCCATGCTCAGGGCATGCCAGGGCACATGACCATAATGCTGATTTGGAGACTCTTCGGGGGGGGCCTATAAGGTTTCTGGTAGGAGACCAAAAATACCTAAAACCGGGTGACAGTGGGCCTATTGCAAGTTACGTTTGGTGCGACTAAATAATCAGGGGCTGTGTACCGCAGCCCCACAGCTACTTAGCGGTAAGCAAGCCCATAAATTCTTTACAAGGAGTGCTCACTACATATTGAAGGAAAGGCCACCAAATCCCTAAAGAGCTGTTCTTCTCATTAACAGAAGAGTGATAAGAATTCACATGAATCTAATCTAGTGAGATACTATTACACATCAGATATTTCTTTTAAAGCATGTGTCCAATTACTGCAGCATTTAGACGACAAGCATCAGCATCAGATAAGTTCTCTTTACAGTCATGCTTCATTTTTTTAGATAATTTTTCAAAAGATTGCCATGCCCCAGATGTGCTCAGAAGGCACCTGTTTCTAATTTGCATGCAATGCACTCTTTTTTAATCCTTCAGATGCTTTCTTTGAAAAAGTACTGATAGTCTAATTGAAGTCAGACTAAGCTCCAAATGGGTTTTCAGACGGGGAGCAGCTTTTCCTTAAAGTGTAAGGACCTTCAAATCCTGACCTCTGGTATGATGCCTCTGTAGAGCTAACCTATGTGGGGCCCAATGGAGAAAGGATACACATTAAATAGAACATATGTGTTATTTTTTATATACTGAGCTAATGTTACTAAACTATTTCAAACAGTATCTTAAGCTGTCCATAATCCACTTAGCCCTCTCAGGAGACTTCTGGAAAATAATTTACAATGTAACTAATGAGAGTTACAATAAGAATTCTTAAAACAGCAACATTTATCTTATACTTTCACACCTTCAATTAGTGATTCTGTATGTATGCCTATGTATTTGCTGTGGACACAGAAGATTGTAACTACATGCTAAATCTACGTTCCTAAGACATGTATTTTGATGTCATATAAAAATATATCAGCACTGCAAAAGCACTTATGCATTCAAATCTGTATGTGGCATCCATTCTTCCTTTATATAAAGTTAGAGGAATATTTTTCAATAGATTACATCACAGTAATCTGATTCTATTTTGATTTTATGTATTGATTTTTGCAATACGGAAATGCTTATGAACATGAAAGCCTTGTATAAAAGAGGTAGAAAATGGCAAACTCACTACAGGAGTAATAAAAATATAGTCACCAGTGTTTTACATAATCACTGTCTATTTTTTTTCACTCAGTCTTGTGTCTGCAAAAAATGCCCTGGCCTTCCAAGATACATTAGCTTTTCTGTTCGTTTTGATACTTAGCTTCTCTTAAAAAAAAAAAAAAAAAAGTTTTTTAAAAAGGAAGATTTGAACTCTCTATAGAAGAAACAGAGAAGGAAAAGGTACATTAGAGAGGTAAGTGAATTGCTAATAGAGAAGGTCCCATTTATTTCTTCCGAACAAATTGGCATCCAAGACACATGTAAAGGGTATCACCCTCCTGCATGAGGTCATCAGTCAATTGCTAGTTTGAGTTGGGAAGAAAATTTCCCGATAGGAATGTCATTGCACAGTTACTATTTTTGGGACTATGGCACCTGATACCAGCCACTGCTTGCCCCAGAGGGACTATTTGTCTTGAACCCAGCTGAGTAATCATCTTTGTTACATTCAAACCAGTCTCTCCAAAACAACTGTTCGTTTTTTCCGTTTTACTTCAGCTTCACTACATTTCAGAGCTAATTAAAGTGCAAGGAATGGACTCTAATCTCTGCCACCTTCCTTGTTCACAGGCAGTTCATAGCTGGACCTAGTGGGAAGGGTCCGTGCAAGGGCTGCTGTATCAATCACAGCTTGAAAAAGGCCTGAGAAAGTCAAATGATAAAACAGAATCTCTCTTTTTAGTTAACTGCCATCAGATGAGGCTCCAACTGTAATAAAGCAGAAAATGTCCTAATGCCAGGGTGAATTCCTGAGCCAATGTAAGAAACTGTTAATAGTACCCTGCTCATGAGACCTAGGGCTTAAGATCCCAGGCTAGTGACAGTGAACACCTGGGACTTTGTGCTGCTGAGTCAGAAACTTCTAGCATGACCAGAAACAGACTTCAACTGAGCCAGATTTCCAATGAACATGTCTTGGCAGAAAATGTCGTCATGTTTGGGGACATAAACAGTTTTGAATAACCTCTAAAACCAAACATACATGCCTGTTTCTAAAGGTATATATTCTCTTACCTTCCATATACCCTTATGTCTGAAATTGCATAAAAGTAGCGTGCCAGGTGCTGCTCATCTACATATATTTCTCCAGTTGCTGGCCTAAGCAGTCTTATCCTCAGATCCGTGATGGTAAAGAAATCTCTTAACTTCTTGGTTGTGTCAAGCTGGCCATAAAGAGAAGCCATGTTATGAAGCCGAGGTCCAGCAAAAAAAGCAAATCTATCTTTGATTTCAAAGTGGATTATTTTACTATTTGTCATGTACCCAGTAGAGTATTCCTCTGTGCAAATGATTTCTAGGACTGTGTGCTGCGATAAATCCCTCACTGATTTTGGATCCATGTGGAAAGCATCTAAGCAGTCTGTGGCATAGTATTGGTAGGGCTGCCATGTTCGTCCATAGTCAAGCGATTTCTCCAGGATCATTTGGTCTGGACGGCCAGATTCAAAAGTGATAACTATGTTATCTGTCAGCTCAATGGTTTTGTTCCAGGAGAGTGTAATATTAACATGAAGAGGCTTTGGATAATCCTTCCAAGTCGTGGACTGCCAAAATGTGGAGGGATGTCTTCCTTCGAGATCGAACATCAGTTCCGGAGGATGAGCCAGTTCTTGGGTACTCGCATCACATTCATTATTGCACATGTAGGGATTACCCTGGAAAAGAACAAAGCAGTGTTACAAGAGGCACGGTATAGGTGACTGTGACACATAAAGATGTTTCTTGTCTGGCACATGAGAACTGCTGCTTTTTCTCCAGGAGTAAAACCAAGAAAGAAAACACAAATGCTTGCAAGGAATACCTTTATCTTAACGAGATTTATCCTGGCTGTTTTACCTGTTGAAGTAAATGTACAAACACACATATACAGCACCCTTGCTTCTGTAACATAAACATTTTTCTTAGTATGTTTTAGAGAAAGAAAAGAGTTTATTTATCCTGAATGACTCGGACCAGCGATTGAGTCACAAAAGACCAAGAACAGTAAGCAAGTCTCTAATAGCTCAGTAACTCCGACTCTTCCTAGAAAGATGCAGCAAAGAGAATTTCTTTTTAAAACAAGTACGTTCCTCAAGAGCTCTGTTCACAAAAGAAGTAATTTTTAGGGCAAGTGTTTTTTCAGGTCAGCAGTGCAGCCCATATGTACCTGCTATGAACCAGTACCCAGTACACCTTCAAGTTTCCTTTCACCCGGGCGTGAAATTTATCATGCTTAACTGTGCTCCCAGCTTAGCACCAGCTTGCCTTAAAACATTTACACTYGCCACCAAAAGCCATTAGAAAAACAGTGCTCTGCCAGCTCTGGGGCTTGATTCAGGCACCTGCCATCTTATTACAGGGTAGCGAAGTACTTCAGGAAAGACTTTTCAYGAGGCATCAGCTCCAATTTATCAGGACAAGATAATCCAGCACTTGATTAGGTGGGAGATGTCAGCAGCTCCAGCTGGAATGCTGCCGAGGTGGCTAGAGCTCTGAACTGGGGGTTGCGTTAAAAACAGCAACAAAAAAAGCTCGCCAATAGTGCACAGCTTTTACTGCTGCTTGTCCTCTATAGCAAGGTGAAAGTGAATTATTCTCTTCCTGGCCTTTTGATGCATTAACTTGCACGCTACAATCTTCTGCTTCTTCACAAAGGCTATTTTGTCTGCAGATTGGGGATATCTTGCAGCAGTTGCCAAGATATCAGACCCCGTAGGCTGTACTGAATCACGTCTATCTAATTTTGGCTTTCAACAGTACATTAATATTTTGCTACTTGTTCATTCTGCATTTGTTCCAGAGAGCAACCGCTGCTCTGTATCCTTCCCTCCACCTTACATATGGATTATGGAAGAAGCCATACCTCTTTTCACTGATGGTCAGCACTGCTGGGGAAAAAGATGCACATGCCTATACCTAGCAGTGCTCAATAGGGGCGTAAGTGTAGCTGTTAGTGTCATTAATCAGAGTTCCCCTCACCTACCCTGAAAACAGAACAAGCCCTGGTATGATAATCAACCTTTTCTCTTCTTATAATTACAGTTATACTTCTCTCCATCTCAAAGCCTCAGGGCAATGAAGCGATTCAATGCCATCCAGCRTGGGAAATGGGTTTCAAACATGAGTTTCCACCTTGGCCACTGCTCTGCTCCTTGACGTACTCCCACGAAACACAAGCAAAAGGACTTCTGCACTCACTTTGACCTCCCCACTGGCAAATTCCTCTTACCTGGGCAGGGAAATACTATTTTCTTTCTCTCTCTCTTTCCCATTAATACAGCTGAATGCTAAAACTGACAACAATTCACTGGGACTTGAAATTAGGGAAAAAACTACAAGACAACAAAAAAGGTTATTTGAAAAGCAGCACACCGCTTGTTACACTGACAGCTTCAAAGCATGCAGCTGTAACTGAAAATACTCTGTAAAACATGTCTATAATAAGTCCCTGTTACAGCTCTGATTTCAAGCTCACGGTTGCTATTTCTATGCCTTCCTTTTGAATAAAACAGTGAAAATCAAAAATAAGTTTCAAGCAGAATAGAGAAAACACCAAATTTTTTATTATTTAAGCTCCATTTAATATATCGGACACAAACGCCAGGATTCGCTAACTTACTTGGGCCTTTTCCTTTCCTTAGGGAAAATATACATATTGTGAAATCTGTAAGGTTCCAGACCCTTTGACTATATGTATATACCAATTTTGCAGAAAATGCTCAGAGTTGCGTAAATCACACCTTTCTGAGGTTTACTAGAAAAATCTGGTCACTTCTGTGCCTGTCACCACGAAGCTGCCCGTGTACCTATAATGTATATGCTTCTGTCATCGCTTCGGTAAAAGCAACTTCACTGGGAGATCATGGGTATCGAAACCCAGCAAATAAATGCTCCTGGGTAGCCAGACAGGTGCATTAAGCACTGCTGAGGGGTGGCTTTGGTTTCCTGCTCCACAAGCAACCACTGAGTCTGTTGTGATTCTTCATGTCAAAAACTAAAGCTGCTCTGATCTGCTAGTCCTTGGATGCTGGAGGAGGCTTGTTTTATGACTTCCAGCGGGTAACCCAGATTGTGTGGGACGTATTGGTTCTTTCTGTGTATAGGAGTTGATTTCTTTTGCTCCCTTTTTCTTTTACCTTTTCTTTTTTAGCAAAAGTTGAGGTGCCAATATAATCAGAGAACGCTGGGAGCTGGGGCTCTAACAAAACACAAGCTAGTGTGAACGCAGTGAGATCATGAGAGCTGGTGGCAATAAGGTACCTAAAAGAGTGGTGCAGTGAACACTAAAAATCAGCCCTAGCTTGCTACTGAATGGCAGTCTACATCTCTCTGGTCACAAAGCTTTTTGGGAAAGATGAGGCTATTCCAATTAATGGCAGAGTATAGTGAGAAATGGGTCAGAATCACAGTGCTGTCCTGCACCTGAAACTCTTACCAGTGGTCACGTCAGTGGCACAACCGCCACTGAAACCCTGGGGTAAGGACATCACTGCAAATGAGAATCGTAACAAAAAGCTTCAGGCATATCCTCCCCAATAAACTGAATTATTCTTTTAATTTTATAGCACGCAATTTGCTTTTAAGAGGTGAATGATTTGATGACACCAAAATAACCTGTGTGGAGTTCAGTATTCTAGAGAGGAAATCAGGAGAAAAAAAAATCTAAGGCGATATAAGCTGATAAAATAAAAGTCCTGAATTCTAACACAGGGAGGGGGAGAGAAACGATAAGTTTAGGTAAGTTCCCCTCTGCCTACTGACATGGCAGTCACTGATGCAATTTTGAAATACTCAACGTGATTATTGCTTCAGTGGCTTGGAGTCAGATTCCCATTTTCTCTACCACCAACTTGGCTTTAAACTGCCTCTAATTCATCTTAAATGTAACTGGCACGTTAAGTCATATTTACATCACCAAAACAGTGTAAAGGGGTCTTACCCAACATGAACATCCCCTAGTACATGTTAGTATGAAAATGATTAATTTAACTGGGATTAGTTACATATTTTAATGTCTTGATCTGTGTGATAATCCTCTTTAAGACCTCTATCTCAGTAAAATGAATACAACAAAGAGAAAATTTCCCTAATTTGTGAAAACTAAGCCCATTCTGTGTTGGGGACATCTAAAGGACTGCAGCATTAGCAGCTGTAAGTAATTTTGTGACCAGCAGGCAGCTGTAAATAGATCTTCATTTAAGCCTTCCAAGCCGCAGCTTGGACAAGGTGGAAAATATTTATAACTTTTCAAAATGATATTTAAGCCATTAGGAGATTTCTAAATAATTAAACACTAATAAATACTTCTAAACACTTTACTGCCAATTAGCATAAAAGGTAGCTGAGGCTTTCCCAACACCATGACCATCTAAAAGAAACCCACTATTTTCCTGTACAGTAATTGGAGATTGATATTAAATAGCTCCTTGCAGGCAGGCGAATTAAGTTGCAATTTATTTTGTTTTAGGCCGGAATTCAAAATATTACCAAAACTACTGACATCATAGTCTAAAAGTTTTGGCTTTAGGAAGAGGTACCCGTTTTGCAGGCACGGCGAGGGCACGTGGGTGTATCACATGGTTTGATCATGCTCAGCCTGGCTGGAAAAAGCAGAGTTACCCGAGAAGCTGCTGACTAGGGCTGACTGGTCCCAGTAGGGTTTCCCCTCAATTAGGTGGATTTAGTTTGTTTTAGCACACAATGATGTCTGTTTGTGCCAGTCAGCTTGAACTTTTAAAGTGGTGTCTGAGGTGCTCTGCAAGTGTCCCTGCCTGGGATGGGGCGCTGGGGCTGGCCTTGTTCCCGCTGGGCAGGAGCGTGTCTTACCAAGTGCATCTTCAGGAACAACTTAGTGACGTATGGGACAGTGACCCTAGAGTGAGGATTTTGGTTAAAAACAGAGGCCTACCAGTAGTATGACCTTTGAACGTCAGCAGGGGAGCCGGCAGTGGTGCTGCAGCTGCTGTTTGAGGGTTAAACTCTGAGCGCGGCTGGCTCCTCAGTGGCATCCACACAGGCTTAGGGCTTGATTGAAGACGTTGCTTCTTTCAATCTGCTTCCTGTCCACACTAACACCTCATGGACTTTTTTACTCAGGAAAAAGACAGGGGGGGCTTAACCTTTCTGCAGCGTGAATATTGGAAGCTGTATCACAGATTACATGCTGTAATAGACACCTGGCTAAATCCCTACAGAGGATTATAACTTGCATTTTCAAACTGGTGAAGGCTGCTGAGGTCAAGCAGGCCAAGATTTTAAGAAGGAACAAAATAAATTTTCAAGAAGCGAGCCATAGCAACCGATTTTTATACCGCTGCCTCAAGGTAGTTAGCTCAGATGCACAAGACAAGAAATAAATACAGCCTGACTCACGTTTGGAGTGAGGCTGTGCAGTAAATTACTGCATTCAAGTCACACTTTTGGAAATAATAGAGTATTTCTGTTTTCCTTTCCAAGAGATCATTACAAGTAGTTCGCCTGGTACTGTGCTGTACATTGCAGATGACTAATTAGATAGTAATAGCTAATAGCAGCAATTGCCCTAATGCTTACATTTTGCATGTGGTTTCTAACCAGGAATTACTTGTTTACCACGACACAGCCAGATTATGAAACCATTAATTGGGAGACACTACTTATTAGGCATTGTCCTACTAAGGGCAGTCAGTGTGGTGGGGGATTGGCAAGGCACAGAAACTATCGCATGGTAATTGATGTTATCAAACTCACTACATCCATTAGCTGATTTGAGAGCATCTCCGTCAATGTCTGCAGAATTATTGTTGTGATGAAGGCAGGGATGGCTGTAGACAAGAACATTTTACCATCAATAGCCTTTCATCACTGCAGTGACAGCATTTTAAGTTAAAGTGATTTAAGTTAAGAAAGAAAAAGTGCTAAAATCTCAGTGGAAGATTTTATGCTCTTTCACAGAGCTCCCAAGTGAGAGGCATCTGGATGGCCAGACAAGCACTTTGAACTCTGAGCTGCAGGCTGAACAATATACATTCTCCAAAACCAGCAAAAAGAAAATAAAAGCATGTTTAAATCAATAACTTCTGGCGAGACTTAAAAAGATTAAACCAGGGAGGATCTGGCTGGCCAAAAATAAAGAATAATGCTTAACAACTTCGTGGACTGGCCAAAAGTAAATAATAATGCTTAACAACTTTGTGCATTTTTAAGCTTGAAAGTACATTGCAGATTATGGCCCTGATCCTGCAACAAACTCAGTGCAAGCAGGCCCTTAAAATTCATATTTTAAAAAGATACTTAAGCCTCTAAAGATCTGGCACTTTGCCTTGTGGAACATAGACCTAGCTAATTAATCTTCATGACACCTCCATGAGGTATGGGATCCTATCCCAAATTTACATATAGATGCAGAATTGGAGAGAAATGCTTTTGCATGATGAACTCTGTAATCCCTGGTTATATTGTACTGTTTCTTCCAAAGCCTTTTGGTAGATCACGTGAAGGCATTCTTGGCACTCAGAGTAGCTCTCAGATTATTCGATCATGCCTCTCTCCGATACTATGAACTGAAAATGTATCATAAGAAAACCTTTTAATATTTGCAGCACCAAATGCATTGGTGGATTTGGCAAAGGCACTTAATTCCTAGCAGAACATTCTCTCTTTTTAGTTACTTTAGTTACTTCTTGGAAAGGCTTTTCAATTTACTTTATGAGGCAAATGGAGTTTTGTTTCCTCCAAAATATTTCTACCCACTTTTGGGGGGGAGGASCCTACTTATTCCTAGTTGATAATTTTATGCTTCCAAGGCAATCTTTGACTTGGCAACCTTGCTGATGTTATTTTGACCACTTGATCATTCTGGCATTAACGGTACCTTAAGGCAGATCTACTGGCACTGACCCAAGTGTGGTTTTGTTAYTTCAGAAACTCAGTATTAGTGTTATCCTCCTGTATCAGCAGGTATCTGGCAATATAATCACTCTCCTATTTATAGCTTTTGCAATGTCATAAGGTGCATAACGCTGGGCCCCCATTGTGCTCAGCTCTGGCTGAACAATATGGCAAATGTTCCAAGAAAACCTGGCTTTCTTTATACACCGGATGCATATTTGGCTTTGAGAAACTGAAATCCCATAGGACACAGCATGCCYTTCTCTCAGCACATTGGCACTTGTCCTGGGGAAGGCAGCCCATCCATGAGAGCGCTCCTTGGACAAGGCAGCAGAGGGTATCGATCTCCAGCATCGTGCTCAGCTTGTGTTGGTGCATTTTTGTCCGAGCTGCTTTTCCAGCTGTCCTGCTGCCCTGCAGGAGCTCCAGCAAGGAAGTCGTGTGGGAGATACGGGGGGTCTCCTCAACTGGGAATAGCTTCTACTGTCAATAACAACCTCRGGTGTCTCTACCTTACATTTTGGGGTCTGATACAGATCTCATCGTGCTTGCTTTATTATTTTGGACTATCCATGAATTTAGAATGGGAGCCATGGCGGGGGGTAGAAAAAAGGAGATGTCTCAAACACTGCAGTTGAAAGGTGTCATCCCTGGGCCAGGGAAAGCCAGAGCAAAGGCAAGTTGGTCCATTATCACAGATGGTCTCAGTCATCATGGCGATCACAGAGGGAATGCGAGCATCAAAAAACTGAGAAATCAAATCGCCTCGGTGATGACAGGGGGAATCAGGGTGCTGTAAACACTAAAAAAACTTTTTTCTTGTTTCTTTTTTTTTTGTGGTTACAAATTACTGGATTCAGATTTTCGGTCCACAAAGGAAATCTGTGGATAGCAAAAAGTCTGAGAAACGTGTTGTGAGAGCAGGGAGGGCCCCAGCAGGCCTTAATGACCCTGACCAGCCCCACCTGGGCCCCCAGCCCTGGGCCCTATTTAAGCTCAGGCTGGGGCCTTCATCTGATCCTTCCTCCTGGGTGGGCTTCAGGCCTGTATTGCAGCCCTGTCTCCTGCTGCAGCTTGCTTGATGACCCTGCTTTGTCCACTTGTTGTGCCTGGGACTGCTGATGGACCGTCTGTGTCTCCTGGCTGCACTCAGGCTGCGTGGGATGGCATCCATTGGTGAGGGCATGGCTGGTGCTGGGGTGTTCCTCTGCTCCCATGTGTGCCCCTGTGTTGGGTGACTGCTGCTGCCTGGCACTTGCTGAGGTATATATAATGAGTGAGGAGATGGACATAACAGAAATGCAAAGCTCCACAGCTTGCCCTAGGCAACAGTGGAGCAGATTTATATTAGCTGAGTATGAAATCAGATCATGGGATATCAAATCATGGGAGCATGGAAATTTTATGTTGGGAAAAATTTCAGGAAGGCTCATGGTGTGAGGAAACTGGAACATGGCAGTCTGGGTGGGCTCCTGCACCGTGCTGCTGAGGGTGGACCACCCAACCCTCCCATGCAGGGCAGGGTGATCACCATGAGCCGCACTTGGCTGGTGCTTCCTCTCAATGGGTGGGATGTGTGTGAGTGGCAGGAGGTTCTCTTCTAGTAGATAACATGATTGAATAAATAAGTAAASGTAACTAGTCCTATGTTTTTATTGCCCACAGACAAACTTAAGAAATGTGCCTTCCAACAGTGGAGGAGGCAGGTGGGACGTGATGGCTGTGGCTTCTGCAAAAGGTTGCTCTTAGCTTTCTAACTGGTTCCCAAGAAAGYTCCATCTCTTGCCCCTGTGGCCCCTACTCCTGCTGTAAGGGTTTTCTTGTCCTCCTGGTGGACAGCTCTTAACATCTGTGGAGGCTCATGCAAAGTATTGATGCCGTGAGTCCTGGCAATTGAATACCTTCAGATACAGGCCAAGAATTTCAACCTGCTTTCTGTGTAAGTGAAGTGAGCAGAAGAGGGCGCCAGCATGGTGTTTAACTGATGAGCTTACAAGAGTGTTCAGTGCAACCCTATCCTGTGCTAATCTCAGTAAATGCATCTTACTTGGACAGCTCTTTATCCATTCATCACAGCCCTAAAAGAACACTCAGTCATGCACATCCGAACTCTTGAGTGAGGTTAGAAATGAGCAGTGTAGAAACACAATTAAAAATTCTAAAGCTATTGAAAAATGAATGTACAGTTTTATAATTACTTGAATAAAAACTAGATGGGTCTGGATCTCTCCATTAAAGGACAGAATTATCATGGGTTTTGTGTTTATATTTTAAAGGGAGTCACAGTGAAAACAGTTTTTCACCAAGCTGTTATGGGTTAGTTATCTTATTATGGTAAGATTTTGGATATAACAGGATGGGCTTACACTGCAGTTTAAAAATCTTCTATCCTTAATACATCTGGACTAAAACTTTCTGTCATCAAATTGCCACTTAAATAGCTTAATTATAATGTTGCATGTATTATTTACTTATTGAGAAAGATGCACAAAATCCCTATTCTTTTTTCTCTTAGCCATGGTATTTTTCAGTCTGGAAGGTTTCTAAAACACTATGTAGCTCATTAACACAGCTTCAAGAATTATCTGACTGTCCACCAAAGCAGACTGTCATAGCTTTTTAATAGCACACAGCTGTTCTACAGTCTCCAAATATTTAGAGTGGAACTGAAGACTGCTGTATTGGATTTAAACTTCAAAAGTATTTTACATAAGCATGTATAAAAATGCACAATGCAAAATAACAAACTATTCCTAAACAAGCGAAGTTTTTTTGTCTATTCCTACTGTACTTAAGTATAGAGTAATAAGAAAAGTCCACACTTTACTTACAGGCAGTTACTATAAAGCAAATAATATGAAGAAAAAACCTTTTTAAAATGACATCCACTTAACCTCTGTATTATTGGCTTCTGTGCAGGTTCAAACTAGGTAGTGGAAGTCTGAAATGCTGATGTCCCACTAGGAGTATGTAAAAACAACTTCAGCACTTATACATGTGGTTCATACAATAGCTCAAGTTACGTGTTAGGCTTGGCTGACTGAACAATATGATAGGTAATATGCTTTGTAATTAGTGCTTAATAATTTGGGAATTTTCAGATTCACTGAAGCTCAAATTACGGTTACAGAGCAGTATCATATAGTTCCAAATGGGCAGTTTGAAGGCCACATTTGTAAGGATGGGTGTAAGGCTCCACGTATGCAGACACRCGCAGAGGGTTCCCATCCTGCTGGGGCCTCGCAGCTGCTCGCTTGCTTGCTATCTTTTCCTCATAGCATAGCAAAACAGACCAAGGCCTTCCAGTCACTAAAGCTAATTTTACACTAAATTAGAATGAGGCTACTCTTTAAAATAGCACAAATTTAACTCTTCTGGATTTGGAGGGGGGGCCTTGAAAAAATTGGAAAAAAATTTGAGAAATCCCATTGTGGCACTTTTCTTTCCAGTCCAGCAACTTCCAGTGGATCCACTGGAAAATCTCTTTCCTTCAGAGCTGCACCTTTGCTGTGGGCTCAGCCCTGCCTCAAGCAAGCATCAGCCTGCAATCTAGCAGTGAGCTGCTTGCTCAGCTCTCTCCCCGCTCACCTGCCCCYGCATGCTGGCTGGGGAGCTGATAGCCTCTGAGCTGGCAGCTTCTCTCTAAGGACAAATTTCCTGCAAACTTGGGAGATCCCACCTTTGTGCCTAGCAATTCCACTGAATCAAGTCTCTGATCTGATGTACTGCTTGGCCAGATGAGTGCTGATGCTGCCAGAAGGGATGCAACAGCTGGGGACGGAAGTGAAGCGGTGTAGGTARATTGACTGGTTTAAGGGCAACATGAACAATGTTGGGGGCAAAATCGATAGCCCAGCTCAAGTGCATCTATACCAATGCACGCAGCATGGGAGGCAAACAGGAGGAGCTGGAAGCCATTGTGCAGCAGGATAGCTATGACTTAGTCGCCATCACAGAAACATGGTGGGACGACTCTCACAATTGGAGTGCTGCAATGGATGGCTGTAAGCTCTTCAGAAGGGACAGGTGAGGAAGGAGAGGCRGTGGGGTGGCTCTGTATGTTAGGGAGTGTTTCAATTGTCTAGAGCTCAACGATTGTGATGATAAGGTCAAGTGCTTATGGGTAAGGATGAGGGGGAAGGCCAACAAGGCAGATATCCTGCTGGGAGTCTGTTATAGACAACCCAA
>JAYKAV010003243.1:2144484-2202311 GCA_035582835.1 Phoebastria nigripes
GTTTACCACTTGTGGAAGAAGGGGCAGGCGACTCAAGAAGAGTACAGGGATCTCGTTAGGTCATGTAGAGAGGAAATCAGAAAGGCAAAAGCCCTGCTAGAATGCAATCTGGCTGCTGCCATTAGAGACAACAAAAAATGTTTTTACAAATACATTAACGACAAAAAGAGAGCCAAGGAGAATCTCCATCCTCTATTGGATGCCGGGGGGAACGTTGTCACCGAGGATGAGGAAAAGGCTGAGGTACTTAATGCCTTCTTTGCCTCAGTCTTTAATAGTCAGACCAGTCACCCTCAGAGTGTTCAGCCCCCTGAGCTGGAAGACGGGGACGGTGAGCGGGATAAACCCCCCATAATCCAAGAGGAAGCGGTGAACGACCTGCTACGCCACCTGGACGCTCACAAGTCCATGGGGCCGGATGGGATCCACCCGAGAGTGCTGAGGGAGCTGGCGGAGGAGCTTGCCAAGCCACTCTCCATCATTTATCAGYGGTCCTGGTTAACGGGGGAGGTCCCGGACGACTGGAGGCTTGCCAATGTGATGCCCATCTACAAGAAGGGCCAGAAGGAGGACCCAGGGAACTACACTACTACACTACTATTTCCAACCTTAATGATTCTATGATTCTATGAAAATGCACCCTAAAGTGTGAACAAAAAGTGAAATTATGCCTGTGCTGTCATACTCATGCTTATCTGTTAAAAGGTCATTTACATATACAAATAGCTACTTGTGCAAGTGTTATTTAAGCTGTAAAAGACTATTTGGGAGGCGTAAATGTGTATTGGACTCGGGCACAACCAGTTCTGTCCCAACAAAATGACTTTCACTACATATGTCACCCCAAGGCATCATTAAGATTTTATTCTTAGAAAGGGCAGCAGGATTTAGGACAACAAATTCAGATTATTTCCTTTCCTACAGATGTAAACATAGCACCTGCAAATGCTACCGGGGTCTGCACTGAGGGTATTTCTGTTGCAATTTCTACAATCTAAATTCAGGTATGAAGAATTCTGTTTTTTCTACAGGCTGTTATTTTTTTTCTCCATATGTATGCGTATGTGTGAGCACGCTTCAGATTTTTTTCTTTGCTTCATCTGAAAATTTTATTCTTTCCTAAAAGTGGAACTGTAGAATATGCTACGCCTGGGTAGTACAGCTGCATCTGATGGAAGGTATGTTACGTTATCTCATTGTGATTGTAGGTTTTACATTTTACTCTGAATACTGGCAAACTGTCATGATGAAGATTGAGATACCAAAATGCACTGTATCAAGCTATTCTGACTGACACAAAGTTTATACAAAATTATTTTCATGCACCGAAACACATAACTCCTCTACTAGGAATTTGAAAGGGGAAATAACACAACCAAACCTAACTGGCTTTGTAAAGACAGAGTCCTTGTTTATTCACCCTCAGGAAACAGATCTTACCATTTATTTCCTGCTTATAATTTCCACCAACTTAAAAGATGCTATCTGCTTGCCTAAATGTGCAGCTACAACAGACAGTCATTCTGCATAATCTGTGGGATACTGAGTATGAATTATGGCAAGACAATGAGCAGAAGGATACCAAATCCTCCATGGTATTCATTAATGGTTGCTTGTGACAAACCACTGTCGGCTTTAACAGTTTTCCTGGTGTGATTCCTGCTTCCTCTGTGGGAGACTTTTAAGACTTCTAGAGAGGATTCCTAAGTAGTAGGAACAAATAACTTTTGTCAAATGTGACGCAAAACATAGTTAGGAAAAAAGTTATCTCAAATTTTGCTTTATTTCTTCCAAAAGAAAGTAATCTTCTTAGAAGCGATGGTCTAATCAAATACCTATACAGGCTATGCCAAGCAATGTGTATATTCATGAGAGCATTACCAAAATAATAAGTTGATGTTTTACTAATCATGACGATGAGACAAATACTGAGTGCAATTCAAGAAACAGTTAATTCCCCAAATCTGAACAATCTTTTACTTTGTTATCATTGAAAGTAGACAGCTTTGCCAAGCCAAGGCAGGTTTTCTTCCCCAACTATGATATTCCCTTATTCCGCATATATCACACCAGTTTCAATAGGCTACCCATGCAATAGGATGTGGTAATGTAGTGTACTTGCTATGGATAAGGATAGCAAAACTGTGTCACGTAAAGCTACAAGAAAACTTTAATAATCCATGTTTATGTAATGTTTTGCATATTAATTTTTAGCTGTAAATCTCCAAATGACTTACAAGCAGGTATGTTCAGCTGCCCACAAAGTTAGAGCTGGGGGAGATCAAACAGAGAGGTGAAGTAATTAGTGCTCAGACAAGTGGTGGCTAAGCCGGGAATAAACCCTTCTCCTTTGCCCCACAGGCCTTTTTTTCAAAGAGAAATTTTTTTGTCTTTGTTTTAATTCTATCGCTAATGCCATAGAGGAAAGAAACTGCAGAGCCAGACAACAAATAAAAGGGACTAAAGAGACAGAAGAAATTCTTTTCTTGTTGGGGATGTCTCAGCTGTGCTTCTGGGACTGTCTGCCTCTGTAGGCACTGTTCATCCCACTCCAGAGTGTTATTGAYTCTGTGCCCATGGATTTCATGCAAAATTGTATTTCTACAATAACTGTAATTTTATTTCTGATTCTTAATGTCAGTATTGTTTTTGACAATTTCTGACCTGTTCCTGTATTACCAATGTGTCTACTGCCATTTTTAATAAGCTTTAGAGCTGGTGGATTAACACTGAATGTCAAACACCACAATTAGAATTGCTGATGTTATGCAGAAACACTGCTTTTAATATATAAAAAAATCTGTCTTACTATCGCCACAGAATCTGCACTCATTTCTGTTGTATTTGATCATTTTTTGTTACAGAATTCCCAGGCTCAGAGGACCCTTACGTGTTTGTAAACCACTTAAAGGAAGAATGAAGAGGAACATAAACAAAAATGACAATTGTAAGTAAAATCCAATTTCACCTAATTTCTCTTAAAAGGTGGGCTACATTGTTTTCCCTTCATTTGTGCTTATCAGGATGATAAAATAAATATTTTTAATGAATCACAGTGTATACCTACACAATGTGGAATTGTTATAGAAACAAATTTAAATGTTGAATTTTATTATACAGTGAAGGGATGTCTTATTAGTATTCACAATGAATTGTGTGATGTCTCTGCACATTCAGATTATAGCACATAGTGCTTTGAAAGAGAACGAAGACACTCATCAAATCCACATTAGGATACTGCACCAATATAAGTAATTCAATCAAAAAAMCATACAGTATCTTTTGAGGAAGGGTTGCAAACTTTGTGATAAACTGGTAATTTGTTCAGTTCTGTGCTGGAGATTGTAATGTAATTTCCTTTATTACATATATCCATAATAAAAAATAACTGCACAGCTCTAAAAAATATACAATCATTTCCTAAAATAATTTGTACTAAGATTGTTATCTGCAAATTTACGGTTCAGGTATGGTATGTGGTTGCACTGACTCCTAACAATCTGTCATCTTCAAAACTYGTTTCATCACAGCATGTTGAAATTTGCAGAATCCCAGCTGGCTGGATGGCAGGGCAGGGGGAAGGAAAGCAGTTGCTCATCTGTCCCGTGCAGAGGGCAGGGGCATAACACCTGCATGATCCCTGCCGCTGCCTCTTGGGCTTTGCTGCCTCAGGTGGGAGACTCAGAGCAATGGGAACTGGGGATAAAACCAGTCCCCAAATATAATTCATGGCCTCAGTTACTGTTCCAAATGACACAGAGTACCTCCCAAGTCTGAATGAGAATCTTCTACATGAAATAAAACAAGAGCATCTCTAAGTGCAAGAAAGGCTTATGATAACATATATAATACTTTCAGTTAACGCATCAGATGTGTAGCATGCAAGCAACTCCCTTGAACTGAGCCAAACTTGCTTACTGAGTTGATTGTAAAATAATTGAAATCTGGAGATGAAGAGGCTTCTTTCACCATAGAGCTGTGGTAAGACTGCTGCGATATGAGGTTCCACTTTGAACCTCTGCATGCCTCCACTGTAACAAGGAGTCGTCATTGGCACATTAATTGGGCTAGCTCAAGCAACCCCGTTAGTAAGAACAGGGCAGCCTGGGCCGTGTAGTGGTGCTCGGCATTTCGATGCTGTTTGCCTACATGGATCTTGTGCTGCCAATTCTTTATCTGTGCTGTTAACCCTTTACCGAGATTAAGCCTGGGTGCATATGCCAGGATGAGACAATTGTAACTCATGAACATTGTAGAACGAATACACCCTAAAAAATATTTGACTTCTGGTAAGCATTAGGTGGGGAAGTTTCTCACAAGGAGAGACTGAATGTAATTTTTCTATAGTGGAAAAAATAGACTTTCTACAACTGCCTGCTGGGACGCCTGAAGGTAAAATTTAAGGACAGGGATTCCTTTTATCCTAATACATTTCAATCTATTACAGAATAAGTTGATAAGAGAAGCTCTAAGTATGCTCCTTTCCACTGTACCCTGGGAAGTAATAAATTACAGCATATTATGTTCCCTATCAGTTCTACCCATCACAGGCTTGTCTTACAGAAGACATGATAAAGAGAAACACCTCGGATAAAGTAATGCAATTAACTGCTGCCATTTGAAATCTGAAAAATTACATTTCCTTATCCCAGCCCGTCTAGCTGTTCAACCRTTTTTGAGCAAAAATGCTGTTTAATGACTTGCCAGTTGACTGTAGGACTACTTTCCAACAGACTCTGCTTCTTGCAGTGGTATGGGAAAGGTCAAAACCTTGCACCAGCTGCCAGTATCCTGGCTGCACAGCACAGTTGTCAGGGACCCCCAGGGGCAGGAGCATACCAGTACAGCCCAGCTCCATCTCCAGCTGCCTCGGTGAGGGGCGCGATGGCGACATCAGCTCCCTAACACTTGGATGTGCTTCTGATGTAAGACGCTCTTGTGGCTGGATAAGGTAGCACCCGAAGCCAGAAAGGCGTGAAGTTGCCTTCCCACAATGATAGATATGCCTCCGTGATTCCTACAGTTATTCTGTAATTTAAACAATCTACTGCCGTTCAGCATTTAACTTTAAAGGGAGTTTTAGGTCCCAGTTTGTACTAAAGGAGCTATATGAAGTGCACTTATTAGAATGAAAAATAGCTGTCTATAAAATGAGTCACTATTTGTAAGGGATGTAAAAATAAAAGACCTCAGAGAAGGTGAGGTATTCTTTCTTCCAACACAGAATTTAGGCCTGCACTATGCTACAAACCAAAGCCATACGCCTCTTTCTTTAAAGGTATGCAGCATTTACATTTTTTTATATAAAAACACTTTGCATATACCATCTGAGTATTTTCAGGCCCTAATAAAGTGTTTTAAGGATAAGAAGTGGCATAGCTCTGCTTATAACAATGTCTTTAGACAGCATACAAAATCACCCTGTTCAACATGGCCATCTGTGATATGTTAATGCAAAAATAAAAAAAACAGAGAAGAAAAAGCAACTTCAAAAGATCTATGCCATTATATGTCTTAATTTTCATTTCTCCTAATTTTTGATTGGGCATTTACTGAAACTGCTGCAGTGAAATCCATGGAACATAACTCTAAATTTTAGCTGATAAGTTAACATAGGGCTCTAAATAATTTTAAATGGATTTGAGATTATTTTTGTGAATTTTGTTATATAGCATTTGAATGCATTAGTTAAATAATACTTTACGTGGGCACTTGCAAATTCAAGAAGTTGGCCAAGAATTAAAATGTACATAAGAAGAAACCAAGCCTGTTAAGTTATCTTCGATTTCAATAACTTATAGTGACATACTAAGGTTATTTTAAATGATTTATTAGTGTAATTTATTCAACAAGCAAGCTGAAAGGTTACTTGTCTTTGTCATAGAAGCTATTTAAAAAAAAAAAAAAAAATCTGCTGTTTATCTCTTGCCTCCTTGCAAACATTTGTGACTCTCACTATCTATATCTCTATACTTACCTGTATATATTTTGGAACACAGTACTGACTAGCTTTAGATTATAAAATCAATTCCTCTATCTGACATTATGCCCAGTAAAGTTCCTTTCTAAAGCTTCAACATTTCTTAGACTGCTTTTCTAGACTTAATTTTGTAAACATTATTTTGCAGATGTAAGAGTTGGAAACTTAGAATTACAACGATATATATATATGTAAAAGTTTGCAAACAGCTTTAACTCTGACTTAGCATTTTCTTGTAGGGTCCTGTACTACCCAAAACTGGAGAAACTGCCTGTATACATGTAGATGACTGGAAACTTGGCTGATGTCAAAATTTTGGATATGATGCTCAAAAATAGGAACTTCTGATTATTTTTTTATCTGCAAGCACATAAGAAGAAAACCATTTTAAACTGTATGTTGAATATATGAAGAGATATTTAAATATTTATTATGTTATAAAATAACCTTATGCCACAGAAAATATTTTATTAGGACCTTATGGTTTTATTTAAATTCTCTGAAGTTCTTTTCAATGAGGCAAATCCTATCCTGAGATTCAATTAATTTAATTCCTAGTCAAGAATTCACTGAAACCAACAGATGTTCTTTCTGAATAAAACCTGAATAGCAATTGAATAAAAGCTCCGGGAGGTATCCCAGTACTTATGAGGTCCCAGATCATCCTGTCACTTCCCAGCAGCTTTTAGGTCCGCGTACATCGTGCTTCTCTGAAGCTGGCCTGCTTTGCCTCAGCTGTCTCCCCCAATGCCAGTGGAGGAAAGTGACTTGCACTAGTTTTCGAGTGAGAAAAACTAAAAGTCACTGSTCTGCTCCTGCAGCTTGGAGATGGGGCAGGGCTGAGGATGAGGTCCCCGCAGTGCCCCGGGGCTGCGGGGAGCCCGCAGGACCAGGAAGCAGCGGCCACAGCCCCACCTGAAGGCAGATAAAAAGGCTGTAAAACAAATGCGTGACTCAAGTAAATCTGAAGAGTAATTGTGTTTCTCCGAGTGTAAGGCAAGYGTGTTTCATAGCAGTGCTTGCCTTCTCAGGTATCACCTTTTGTTAATTAAAGAAATGCCTTATAATAGAATAGCTGTCATAGATGATATAATTGCTATCACTTTGATATCTTAATTAAATTACACCRCAAGCTGTAAGTCCTTCAGGGCACCTTCATTTAAGACGCTTGATGTTTGTCAGTCACCATCATGAATGGGATTTTGTTTTTTTCAATACCACTGACAAATGCATGGCTTTATTAGCCAAGTCTAGGCTAGCAGGGCAAAGTCTGGCATGGGCTGATGTAACTACAAGAGATAAACAGACTGAACAGGCAGGTTTGTGGAGGTTCTGACTAGCTTTTATACAATAACGAAGCTCATCATCCTGCAGAAGAGTTTAGGATAAGTTATGTAGTAATGGTGCTCAAATTCTGATTTTGTACTGGATAGCCCACATTTGCCGTTAAAAAGCATATTATATGTCAAAGAAGGATTCTAAACTCAGTGTTTCTCATCCCACTATTCATTCCTATTCGCAGCTGAGGAGACCACCAGCTCATTTTCAACTTACCCTGTGGTCCAAGAACACAACTGTGTTGAATACCATGGGTCTGTGTAAAACGTTCATAGTTCAGTTACATTAACAAGATTAATATAATGGTCTAAGGTAAACAGAGAAAGAAAAAAAAGCTTTCTGCTGGGCTGTTGAATATATTAATTATTGCTATTTGTTTACACATTGGTACTGCAGTAGCCTGTCACTGAGTGGCCTGAGCCCACAGCCCACTGAGGGGCATTGCCCAAACAGGGATGAAGACAACCTCTGCCCTGAGGCATTCCACATCTTGACAGCATTTTGATACATCTGATTGTCAGTTTTATTATTTTGCTGATGGCCAGCTGCTCTTTTGTCACTGTTACGATGACACGCTGTCATGTACTGCTCAGGTGTTCGCTTGTTGCTGTGCCTTGGAGAAGGGGATGCAGAACAGCCACATCCTACACTCCTGAGTAAATCAGGAGTAGGAAAACTTCAGGAAGCAGTGCAAAGAAGAACAAGAAGCTTAGGCCTTATACATATTTGGTGCTGTTACTCTGGCATTTGGGATGGACAGGTCCTTCCTGTGTCCCTCTTAACTCCCACTGAAGACTCTGGGAATCTTTGCACGGATTTAAATTGAAGCAGATTTGCTCCAAGACACTGAATTACGTAAACAGCAGCAAGAGTCTATAAGATGAAATTCTCCCACAAGAAATACTAGGAAAAAAATAATGGACACTGTGTTCAATGGGGGATACTGTGAGCAAAATCAATCTCTTAACGATGAATAATTGTAAAGGTTAAAAGAATGACATTATTGCGATAAGCGATATACCCCTCCAGTCGTCTCAGATGAGGACTTCTCTCCCACTGTGTTTTATTGTTTGGAATTATTTTATTACTGGACTTTACTTCATGTAAAATTAAATACTCGTTATTATATCTGCATTTTTTAAAAAAACACCTATTATGAAGTATGACACTTAAAATAATTCACCAAGTGAGTTTAATTAAATAATGAATAGACAGAATGTTCTGCACATAGAACTGCTGCTTTGAGAGCAGGCTGCAGCACGCTGCCGCATGGTGTTAGCAGAAGAGGCGGTAATGATGCATGCATATGCTAGACTTCGGAAATGAAACTTTTCTGAACCGGTGAAATACCAAGAATAATAATTAAATGTGAGAGTGATCTTGTAAGAAAATATACCATTCATCCATGAAAGCAGCACCCCAGACTGCAGTCTCCTCAGTGGTTTCATGCTTTGTATTTTTAAAATACTTCTTTAAAGGGCAGCCGCAGTATAAGTCAAGTCAACGGAGAGAAGGCTGCAATGAAGGATTTATTTTGGGTTTTGAATCTTTAGTACGGCAGATGAATAAGAAAGGCTGGGGAAGGCTTACTTAGTTTTTGCAATGATCCAAGACAAACCAAGTACTTGTAAGGACAATACAATTCCCTTCTTTCAGTATAGCTGCTTTTTCAGTTTTAGAGGAAACTCATGTTTTTTCCACTCTTACATGACATAATGCAGAAGAAGTTACATACAAAGTAGATTCTGTGCTACATCCCTAAACTACTCCAGGGCTTGAGGGGAGATCATCTTTAGCCTCCTGGATGGTGTCAATAGTGGCTGAATAAAATCTCTGGAAAAATATACATTTACTCTTTAGTGCTGTGAAAATCTAGTTAAAATCTGGACTATATTGCTTACATTCTCATCTTTAAYGAAATGTTACGGGAAATCTGTGTAAGTCAGGATAAAGTGGGAATAACTTTTGTGACTTCGTTAAAGCTGCAGTAGACCAAAAAATTAGGAAATTAAATCCTCAAACATGTATTAGGTTTTCCTGCAGTGTCTTTAATTAAAATCAATTTTCTCTGAAAAACGCATTAAGAATTCAGAAGCTGAAGATTTTGACACTCAAATATGTGTAAACTAAATTACGTTTTGGTTCCCTGACCAATCACAACTGATGGTGGTACCATTATTGGGATTTTTACTTGTCAAAGTGCCACAGAATGGTTAACTGCTTCAGAAGTGGAAAGTTTCAGGGACAGAGGAGCAGCACTCAGGTAACACTTTTCATGGGAAGCATTTATTGACACATGCTGTTGCAAACCTTCTGGCCAGAGAATAAAATGTGAATTCTTTATTCACAGCTGAGAGCCTTTACTCCTCAGAGTAGCCTCCCTGAAGTCTCTGCAACTATATCTGAGAGTTGATTGTGTGAACCACATGTGATGCCATATAAAAGGGATCAGCGTCCGGAGCGTCTCGGGAGTGCCTGCTTACAGGAATCCAGCTCTAAGGGACTGCAGTCCTTACTCCTGCATTTCTACAGGTAGGCTGTGGAGTGTGTCCTTGGTTAAGAAAGTAACCTGAAAAGAAAGTCACTGGGGGGGGTGGGGGGTGGGGAGAGTACAACTAAATTTTGAAACAAGTTAGTGATAAGTGTCAGCAACACCGGATAAAACTGAAATAGAGAGGTGATAATGGTATGAAACAGGAAAGGAGGAGTGTGAAGAACTGAGGTCATCAGAAAAAAAAGGCAAAAAACAATTGAAGTTTAAAAAAGACAACTTCTTTTTGTTACTGTTTTCCTCCTCCTTAATCCTTAATTATTTCGGATCATTCTTCTGAATATAAAAGCCAGGAAGCCACAGCCAGGTCTTTCTTTCCTAAATAGTAAGGCGATACTGGGAGTCCTGCTGGTTGCTCTTGAAAATTGACGATGGAGAAGGTATGCTGTTAATCCAGTCCTACTTATTTGCTATGAGTATGCAGAAGGTCCCACTTAACAGGCATTATGAGTGAACCACCCAGAGGCAGTTCATTTATTCTCTGGACCAAGCATCTTTCTAGGCAAGGTTCTGGCTAAAAAGTACCTTTTCCCCTCTTCTCCCTTTCAGCCCTCTTCCTGGTTTTCTCAGGTATTTGGCTACAGTTCCTTTCCTTTTCCTAGAACCTAGTATTATAGCAAAAAGTACTTGTGCCAGTCTCTCCTCATAACTCTGTTTCTGACCAATCGTGCCTATAGTCACTATTTTAGTCATGGTCCCAATTTCTTTATTCCAGCAGCTAACGCCCTCAGAAGGGCAACCATTATAATCAGCAACAGAATGCACAGCATTTCACCCATCCTTAGTCCTAGCACAGTGGGTATGCTCACATGGGAAAATCAGGGAATAACAACACAAAAATACCCATCTATGCCAGTAAGACTCTATCCTGTGTTGTTAACATTAGCACTGAAAGTGTAGGGTAATAGGATGACCCATTACTTGGAGTTCCCAGAGGTCTCGGCTCCTCATTCCTACCTTTTTTTAGTATGTACTAACACAGTCCAAATAGCATAACTACATTCATGCACATAAAATCACACCTTCATTTTGCTGCGTATGAGGCAAAGAATTGAGTGTCCAGTCTGAAGGCAGCAGCCTATCTACAATGAGGAATGTTGTACACAAGAAGAAAAGCGTAAGAAAATAAAAGGTCACTGTCTTAAGATGGGTAAAGAAAATGGGATGGAAAAGTGCTAGATTACAAAAAAGTGAATTACCATTAAGTCATTTTCCCTACTGCCTTATTTCCTCTCATTCCTCCATCTTAGTGGACATTATGCTAAATGACAAAACAAGTGGTAAAGACCAAGACAAGAACTTCTCATGCAGAACAGCCAGAAGTACAACTTTGTAAGTACTCTTCTTCCTCCCCTCTTTTCCCAGAAGTCTAAAGATGCTCTTATAAAGAGTATATGTTTGTGAACCAGAAGTGGGCTCTTAATAGAACTTGACCATAATTTATTTTTATGGCTTGCAATGTCAAGTAATTTTACTAAACATGCCATTTTTAAAACTAAATGCATGAGAATATGGAGAAGGAAAAGTATGAGATACAGCAAATGCACAAAGGAAGATTTATACGTTTCCACTGAAAAATAAACTGGTGGTCTGGTTCACTGATACTGAATTTCTCCAGCATTAGGCAACTCTAGCAGGTAAGTCTCCCACAGAGTTTGGCAAATAAGTCTACCTGGTGCCTCTCAAATATTTTTTTCAAATGAGGGAAAGATCTCACAGTTTAATATCAACTTACTTACTGGACGGACCAGTGTGTGGGCATGCACTAATCACTGCATTAAGACAGGTACCACTGCACATAATTTTGTTTGCTGGATGCAAAGATTTAGTGGCAGATCAAAACTAATTTATGTTAACTATCTGTTTGGAGCTATTGTGTCATATCCATCATCACCACATCTAGTACCCTCTACTTGACAGTTTACCTCAGCCTAACTGCTAAAAAAGAAAAGGGTCCTCATATACTCAGGACCTCTAAACCCTTTCTGACTGGAGCTGCTACTGGGTCCACTAGGAAAACTCATAGGAAACAAAGCTCCTGCTGGCGATACTACCATCCTGAATGCTTGCTGAGATCTTTTATCAGGCTCTAGTAATTATTTTGAATTTTAAAGTACACATTTCATTTTTTTTCTGCTTTATTAACCCCCCAATAGAAGTAAAGAAAGAAAAGTGAATTATACGAATGAACAAACTTCATGTCTGTTACAAAGTTATACATAGTCTTATACCTTACTCCTGTTATTATTTAAGCACTATATTGCAAGGCAATCTTTAAAAAATATTTAGAGCAACTATGATTGCTATGATTTATTTGTTTTWTTTTTTTTTTGTCTTCTTTTCAGTACCTCATACTTTTGTTGTTATAAACAGCTGTTTATGATCATGTGTCTGTTGTTTGGACAAAAAAGATGAAGAACAGGTCAGGAAATATGGACTGAGAGTCCATCTGGTTAATTAACATATTTCAAGAGGGCTACAGGAGATAAAAGAAAATCTAACAGTTCACATTTGTCTTTATCCTTCACCAGGTCCAAGGATGTCCCCTAATCTAACTTATACTTGAATTTATTCTTGAATTTCTTTAAAGCAAATGTGCCTAAAAATACCTGTGAAATCTTCCAGATACTAACTGGAACATTGTGCTTTTTTCCACAGGAAGCCTCATATTCCCACTTCTGCCTCAAACCAGCCAATTTCTAGGAGAAACATCAAGCAATTCATTGTGTTCGCCTGCAAAGCCTGGGTCACTCTGTTGTCAAATGATGAGATTCAAGACATGGAAACTTGAATTTTTGCAAATTGCATGACGGGTACAGCAAGGATTCAGGTGGGCTCTTTATGAATCATTTGCCTCATCTACACAAATCTGCCAACTGTTATTTTTCTGTATGCTTTTTAATTTATTTTCCCTTATTATAATTACTAAGGCACGTTACTATCTCTAGAGTCAGGCACTTTAAAATAAACGTCTGTTTTATGCATCTTCTAGTTTCTAGCTTGGTATTAATGCAGACGTATGTTGTGTCTTCTCCATGTGGCAGGTGTAGGTATCCTCACTTCTCAGTGGCCCTGCCTGGCCTCAGTATGTTTGCAAATGTTGAAGCCTAAAAGATGTTTTCCCCACAGAAACCACAAGGTAAATGTAACAAGTAATCAATCTTCCGAACAGCAATCAGGAAACCTCTTAACAAACATCCTACACAAACACAATAATTAAGCTAAGCTATGACCTGAATAGCAATTAATATAATCAGCTTCAAATGGTGTGCCTACTGTACCCATTTTTTGGCTGTCACAGTTAGGATGTTATATGCAATATAAACATATTGGTTTATTTTGAAGAATACTAATTTCAGGTGGGAAAGGTGACACAAATGTTTTATGCAGATCAGGTTGGTTGTTCCTATGTGTTCAGACTAAAGCAAAACACAATGTCAATGTCAAAGCAGAACAAAAAGGATGTATACACTCAGAAACTAAAAAAACCCCAAGCCACCAAACCTAACACAAAGCACCTAGCAAACCTAGTCCTCTAACCACAAAGCCTCAGACAAGCAATCGTGGTCTGTGAACATTAAGTGGCGGAGAAAGAGATGTGTTTGGGCACAGGTTCAATTTAGGCAGTGTAAACTTAGCTCTCCTTTATTAATTAGGAGGACATGTCATTTTGAAAACCACAGGCTGATCCTCAGCCAGGATACGTCAGCCTAGTGCCATTTTACTCAGTCCAGTTGAAGCTAGGTAACACGATTTTTTTGAGACAATACATTTCCTTCTCTGAATTAGTAAGTAACACTTAAAAATTTTACGAAGTGACTGAATTTTGAAAGTCTCATTCACTTCACATTCATGTTGGGCAATAAAAGCAGGCAGGAAGGTTTCACTCCCCAGCGGGCAGGCTGGAGGCAGCTGTGCACAGTAACGTTTATATGGCAGCACTGCAGAGGTGTTTTTAAATAGGAGAGAAAGTGTTTTCCCTAAGGATTAAAATAATGCACCTATCTTTCAGACACACTTCTAACAATCTTTTACACAGCTTTTCTTTTTACAAATCCTAACTACTAAAATTAATGTCAGAAATGCCTAAAGAAATGTGGCTGAAAATAAGCTCCTCCTTGTACAAATAAGGCAACTCTTACTGACTTTCAGCATCAGATACATTTAAGGATGGGATTTACTTCATACTGTTTATTTATTTAGCTTGGCTGTTGTTTCAAAATGATGGGGGGAAAAAAAAAAGGAATTCCTTGTCTTTTCCCTGGTGGCAGCTCAAACTAGTTGAGATTGGGTGGATGCTCCCTAGGGACTGTCAAGAAATGTTCATCACGACATTCTTCTCAAATGACACTGAAATTGTCTTGTGAGTCACTAGATCCATCACTTAAATTTAACTGTGCATTATGCACATTATACCAGGTACATGAAAAGGTAGGGCTGGCCAAAGGACGGAAAAGTCTGACAGGTAACCGTTGAACAGTCACATGTCAAGAAGAAAATCAATTGTTAATAATAACCTTACTTACTCACAAAGAAAGAGGATGAGTTGCAATGGAAAAAGAAGGGAAGAAAATCAGAAAATGAATAGGGCTAGAGGGAGGAGTGGAATACAAGAACAGGAACGTGCTAATGGTGGTTCAAGAAACACCCTAGCACAGCTAATAAAACYTACATATTTTATCAAAGATTTTTCCTCTTCAGTAATTACTCTGCAGTATCTCCACAGACAGCTCGTTTTCACTTCCTCTACCATGCTTCAAAACACATCTATGTTTTCCTTCTCCATATAGTGTGAAAGTAAAAAAATTATTTTCCTTATTTCTCAGACATTGAAAGAGCACCTGTTGCCATTTCCACAGTGGCCTACACTTTCTTTCCCTTCGCCAAAGAAGGAATCAGCAACTCCCAAATTCAATTTTTTTTGTCCTCCATTCCACAGAAAATGCAATTTTTAGAAAGCAAGCCTCCTCCTTCCCTCTGTCCTCCCCGTCTCACAACGCCTGGCCATTTCCTTTGGATTTCTTTGTGGCTGCTCTTATCTGTTAGTACCAGCAAGAGCTCCTTCTGACTCCCGTGGGCACAATTCACATCCAGGTCCCGCGCCCCGGGGAGGCCGGCAGCCGCGCTGTCCTCAGACAGCCTCCGGGATCTTCTCCTCCGCGCCCAGAGGCATAAGGCAGGCAGATGGGCTCTCAGATGGTGATGGGGACAGYGAGGCACAGGATGTGCAGAAGCGTCCCTTGTAGATAGTGAACGGGAACAGACTGTGAAAGGGGGGTCAGGCAGTTTCCAGTTGTGCTTTGAAGAGGACAGAAATTGTACCTCGTGAAGGAATTTGAGATTTCAAAGTCTGGGCTCTGAGCTGGACATCAAACTGAAAATTTTAAAATTTTAAAATTTTACTTGAAAGAAAATTTCCACAAATAATAATTTCTGTATGTAGCATATAAGTTGTCAAAAATGTTGACACAAAACACTTCAAAATTTTTTTTTTTTGGGGGGGAGATTAAAAAAAAAAAAAAGAAAAAAAAAGTGGGATACACAGAAGTGAGGAATGGCAGCGCTAGACGGACCATGACTTTTATTTGTGAGATTTTCATAGTTGTGGCAAAATCAACCTGACTTTTTATTTCAATAGATAACACCTTCTATTAAAAAAAAAAACAAACACCAAACAGATCTGCAGACTATCTCTAACCAGTTCAGTTGCTATGGTATACATGAGTAGATTAAGTATGTTAAAGGTATCTCTGCTGAAATGTAAAATGCAAACTCTGAGAAGCTAGCCAAGCCGTATGAAAGCATACCAGCTGGGCTGGGACAGGAAAGGAGGAAGGTCAGGAACTCTGAAAAGAACGAGGATCAATACAGAAGTCTTGAGAGGAATGAATTCGAGTCCTGCGGCGAAATAGAAAACTACCTTAGGTGAACCATCAGAAGCAGCTGCCTGTTCTAAAAATAATAGTGCTTGCTCTTTTGCTCAAGTTTCTTTTTCTTTCTCTTTTTTTTGCTTCTCATTTGCTTTCCTTCTCTGCTTTCCCTTGATTGATAACAGAAAAAATCTGGTGTTTTCTTTTTTTTTCCTCTATATACTATTGCAAAACTGCTGAAATCTGGCAAGAGCAAAAAGGCTAGAAAAATAAAAGATTAAAAATGTTAAAGTATATTCAGCAGCCAGGAAACTGACCCAAAACTTCAGGTAACAAGTTCATGCAGATGTCAACTTAAAGTTCAGATGGATCAACATTTCAAGTGAATTTTCTGCAGGGTTTTTAGAGAGGAAGGTAAGAAAGAAGGCAATAAAACTGGAAGAAAGCTTTCAAGCTTTCCTCTGCAGCTCAGCTTAGCTGGAAGAGATATTAAAATAGTCTAGATTTTTTCTTTCTGCAACTTTCTCAATTAGAAATGGTTTATTAATTAAGGGAAATTAGTGAGAAACCCCACTAACTCATAGTCTTCCCCTCTGAAGAATGGCTTGCTTTCCCTAGACTTAGCATCAAGGGAGAGCTCCAGTACCGATCCCGGGCTAGGTGCAAGGTGCAGAAGGAAGGAGAGGAAGCATAAAGCTCACCCCATCTCGTGCCCCGCTCTCCCATCTCTCTGCTCTTCCTGAAGCTCAAATTTTGTCTAAATGCTCCGATAACCCTTACCACGGTGGGGCCTGGATGACTGGGACCTTTAGCAGTTTCTAAAAAATACTAATGTTGATAGAGAAAATGAGAGTAAACCTGTACTAATTCTGCTAAAGCCACTGATGTTAGTCTGGATTTAACTTGTGCAAATCAGAGCAGAGTGTGGACCTGAACAGCTGGAGAATAGTAATTACCGTACAAAAGGCAGCGTTGTGTAAAACTAAGATCTATAAAGTCTCTTCATTCAAATCTTTAGCTCTAAGGAATCTTTGTATTTTCAACTTAGTTACAGCTATGATGTGCAATGAGATATGATGCATGCTAAAGACCTCAGCTATCAGTAATAGGCAGGAATGAAAGATGAGTATCTAATGTATGACTGATATGGTCTCCAGTGAGAATGGTTGGGTATTTTAAGTGCATGCCTGCATTTCTGGGGAAGACACAGTGAGCTGCTTGATGCCCACAGCAGTTGGCACTGAACAGTTGGCAGCTTCTTCATCTCCCTCTCAGGAGAGCGCCTGCTTTACACCAGGGTTTGGTTTCATGTTTAAATCTTGCACAGAACCTGCCATGGAGAATGACACTGATGGTCAGGGAAGAGATGTTCAGCAAAGGCACCCATGTCAGATGCGGTGAGAAAGAAATGTTGCCTGTGCGGTTTAAGTGACTGCTCAGAAATAGCATAAACCTCCTGCGGTACGGTCACCCCTGGACTTGGTGGGGTTTGGGGGGCTGTACACACACTTGCACAGGCACAAGCTCCCGCTCCGCTGGCAGGGCAGGAGGAGCCTGTCCCCACAGCCTGTCCCCAGCCCGGGCACAGGAGCGTGAGGCGGCAGGGGCACAGCGAGCGGGGCTGCTCTCCGCACCCCCCTTTCTTACCAAGTACCTCTGTTCAGAGATAGTTATATCTAAGGGGGCTTGATGCTCTGAACATGTGAATGCAAGTGTGTATCACAGACCTGTTGATAATCTAAACCCTCAGGCATGTAGATATCCTTTTAAACAAATAGCTCACATAATGTTTAGACACCTGAAATGAAGACCAATGAAGCTTTTCTATCAGAGAAGTTGTTTTGATAAACACTTCATTACAGAAAGCCAAAAGCCAGCAAGATTGCGTTCCTTATATGCGTAACAGCAGCTAACACATGCAGTACAAATATATCTATTATTTACCAGCCACCAGCCAGACCAAATCTTATCAGCAAAACTGCTTTGACACCAAGCTCCTTTTCTCACAGATAAAAGTTTTCCTGGATTCTGCCAGGCTCTGCAATGAGAACTGGAGAAACGTGCAGGATGGCGTACAAGCTCTCCACAAACAAGCACAAAGAAGCAGCCTATGCTAATCATCAGAGCTGCTGGCACACTCTTAGCCTTCTCACCAACAGCTGTGAAAATATTCTTTTTTCAGATCTGAAAAAAAAGAACGACAGTTTTATTTTTTCCTCAAAAAGTTCCAGAAACAGTAATATGACCTTTTGGGGAATGGTATAGAAAATGGGAGAGATAAATGGGTCCTTTGAAACAACGACTCAATGGGGGGAATGGAAACAGAATTTGTCAGTGAAAAATTCTCTCACGTAATCCATCACCCTGATAAAATTTCTGCTTGCTTTGTTAGGGAATAAATTGKCTATCATTCAGTGGTAGGAGAGTGGCAGTAGTGCGTACTGCAGTCTTTAACGGGGACACACAACTTGGGACATTTTGTGCTCTGCAATTTACATAAGCAAAGAGCCTAATCCTGTGCATGCGGGGCTCCAGAGCAACGGAGAAAGCAGGGAAGCAAAAGAAGGAATCACCTGACTTCCACACATCCCCGTGGCTCCTGTGTGGAAAACAAATGAGTGGAAGATAAACTGGCTGTGCATGCCACTGGCCAGGCGGCTGGCATGGCGGGCTTGCCAGGGCACTGCCACCCAGCTTTTCTGCTTGCTGGTCAAGTTAAAGACTGATGGTCGTGAAGAAGAAAACCTGCGCTTGTTGTTCCTCTCTGACAGTCTAGCACACCTTTTGAGACATGTTTTGGAAACTGTGTATCACACAGCTGAGGATTTTTAAGCATGGTTTGTGGAATTTGGTGACAGTTAACAGGAACACCAAAGGTAACCAGAGCTGGATTAATGTAGAATGTCTTGGACTGCAGATATTAGTCATATAATTGCATCAAAACCTTAAGAGTTAAGCTTGTAAAATACCTAAATCAACAGCAAAAGTAAAAGCATTATTTGAGTGGTGGAACAGTCTGAGTCTCAACAACAGGGATGTAGCAAACACACATCTTGGTGGAGCGTCAACTCCAAAACCATTGCTCTGCCTTTCCCCCCTGAGCGACCCAAGCTCAGAACAAGACACCACCGGGGCCTATCTTCACCCAGCAAACCTGCTGCAACCCCACCACCAGGTTTGATGTCCCTCTTATCCTTGGGGCATAAAGGGGCTATTCCTATCACCCTTTTGGTGCTGAGATTATTTGGGAAAGAAGTTCTAGTAAGATGTAGGTGCATCATGTATCACAGGATTCGGTTAAAGCCCTTTGTCCTACACCTGGTGTGACTTACCCTCTTAATCTGTAGATGAACACAGTTGAGAGTATCCTACTTAATGTTCCACTGTACACGAAAAGAGATCCCCAGTCCCCCAGGAACCTTGCCTTTCATTTCAGTGTAGCCCAGATCACCATTTTTCTCTCGAATGGATGTGATTTCCATACAGCTAATCACGGTTACTCTTATTCACAATTTCTGGTTTTCTGCTGGGAAGTCTCAGTTGAGAGTGAAGCATTATTATGTCAGACATTGTATAGATCCATTTAGCACTGCAGAGACAGAGCCATAAAGCAACCATGAGAAACCCACCAGAGGCACTCATAACAGGGAGATGGGGAAATACTGTGCAGTTTGCTGAAAGCAGTTTGCAATCTAGCAAGAACTGGAAAAAAAAGAAATTTCCAGACACCCAATGATGCTGCAATTCAGTCGTGAGATTGAAATCAGAAGTCTCAGGAAATCTTAGCTTTAACTAATGAAAAGCAAGGTATTACCTGAATGTATCATCTTGTGAATTGCTAACTTCTYTCTGTAAGGATTATACTCTACCTGCTGAGGTTTCTGTTATTTTTTTTGTCACAGCCATTCAATCACTCATAAGGAATAAAACATATTAATTAGAAAATTCATATTAATTAGAAAATGCACAAATCCAGAAAGTATGTTTCTGTTTTTGAAATGCACATATTTAATTTTTTCTCCTGATTTCTCTAAGCAACTGCAGTGTGATATTACTGTAATATCTGGTAGATAAGTAAGTCTAAATGGAAAACTCAAGAAGAAGAACCAATAAGTAAATATGGGGAAAAGTATTWGATTTTGGAAAAGGGCTAGTAAGGTTTCAAATCTTTCCATACCATGCCTATTAAATATAGCTATATGTCCACACATATCAAATACAATGTAGAGCATTTGATTATTTTAATTAAGATGGTGAGCATAGTAAATTAAATAAAGAATTAATATTCTTTTTCAATCTCAAGATAAAAAGATGCATCTGCTAAAAATTACTACAGCCCACAATAATATAAAGTTTTCTGTACAGTCTTATAGCTGTCATCTTCCAGCAAAGCCAGAGTCCTTTGGGAATCAGAAATACTTCGTGCTTTTAAAATCTTTATGAATCCACTATGAAAAGAAATCATAGCACAGCAGTATGCTTGGAAAAAATCTCAAAACTAGTATTCTTTTTAAATGCTGATAAAATTTATAATTCATGGTAATAAAACTCAAATTCAGTGCACTTGTTTTTAGTCCTTATGGTGACATTATTAAACAAATAAGTAAAACACCTCTCAGATTTATCTGTGCTTGGTATTTGAGTGAGTTGTACCCAATTACTGCTAAAGATAAAAATCCCAAATTATTACCTGTATAAAATGAAAAGATTAGAAGATTTTTTTTTCTCTGTTTTCTCCTCCCTTCATCATGCATACATAGGACAGTACTTTGGATATAGTTCATTTCACAGCTGCCAGTGCAGGTCTGCCCGCCGGTTAGTCAGGCTGCTTCTCTTGCGTGGGGTGTCAGAAACGAACACGAGAGAAATGAATGCAGAGAAAAAAATGCTTTACAGTTAGAGTTATGGAAATTGCTGGGAGGATTAGGCAGGCACCATAGCTGAAACCATTTTTGCTTTTTTAAAAAGATAATTATGTTTCAATTTGATACTGTCACTTCAAAACAAACAAAGGAAGCTAACATTTCCTTGAAGAAAACAGTAATCTCTTAAAAGACTAGTCTTAAAGTTTATTTAGATGTTGCTTTTTCAGAACTGGAATAATTCATAGCAGAGAGGTAACGTGTTGAAAGGCGCATGGTTTGTTAGCAGTAAATAGTGGTAAATACAATCCCGCTCTCCCTGCTCTGCCATTTATGTAGAGGAGCTGGCTGGGCTGCCAGCTCTTCTGTCCAAGAATACATTAGCAATTCATCAAAAGAGCAAATGTCATTATACACGGGAAGCCCAGGGAATTATTTTGCATTTGATTTCCAGCTCTGATAGCATTATTATTGATTTAAATATTCTCCAGCACAACATGCGCTCGACACAAAAGATCATTGTATTTTTGAACTGCCAATCACAGTAATCCTGAGTTGCCCAAATACTGATGGCTTTAATAAAATTGAATATACAAACCCCTTAGGTCAGATTTCGAGCCTGTTAACTAATGAACTTCATCAGAAGCTCCCAGACTAAAGCCTAATTTCTGAAATATCTAAGAATTCAATCCTAAAATAGCTGTATCGGTATACTGTATACCAAAAAAGCCAGGAATCCTTTACTGCAAACATCTGTTTTAGGTCAAAGTAGTGAAAATGAGGAAGGAAACATTTCCTTGTGTTGCCTGTCTCAAGTAAATAACGGCACAGTGAGGTCGGCACAGAGAGGTCATGCACAATCACAGCTCAGCTTCCCCGAGGGAGGAGACCGGGCCTCCCTGGGAGCACAAACCGCTACTGCCTCCATTAAAAACTTCCATTTTATGAGGAAAAACAGGAGAAGACCAAGCAGGTAGAGAAGAAACGTGATAATTTTGTCTTAAAGTGAAAAGCCTTTTTACCGTATTCCTTAAAAATGCAAGTTTGTGCTTTAAATAAAAGCACAAAACTATCTGGCTGCAGCGCTGGGTGTACAACTGGAAGTTACCCAGGCGCTGGGGCTCCTCGGCCATAAGGAAGGTGTTCCTCTGAATGTCTCCGACAGACACCATGCATCTCAGACCCCACCTGACATGACCTGTGCTGGAGGGTGCCTGTGGTACATGGCCATAGCATCTTTGGGGACTGGCTGCTGTGGGTTCAGCGGTCGGATGCACAAGAGTTACTGCTGATATGATCGCTCCAGAAGGAGTAAGTTGCAAGTGCACAGAACGGGCATCCCAAGCTGCCTCGGGAAGCTTATGGTGTTGCAGAAAACAAGGACTCGTGGATAGCCTTTGGTCCTCTTGAAGAACAAACAATGTAAGTCATCGCCTGAATGTGAAAGAGACTTGGCAGGAGACTGGGCCACAAAACAATTTTGACAGTGGTTAGCAAGATATCCAGAAGAAAGATGGGGAGTTGTTTCTGCAGCTAGTCAGACACTATATTCTGCCATGGGTGGGACAGGCAGGGCTACAGCTTGTGGCAATTTAAGGCTGCGTGTGGATTTAAATCAACACAGCTGCTGAAGGAACCGGGGAAAGGAAACAAAAAGATCTCGTGGCTCCACGTGGGCATATCTGAGAGGGCCAGCTGGGATGTTCCCACAAGGCCAAGATAAAACAACGAGTGAGGGTGAGAACTTGGTATCAGAAAGCACAAGTTTACTATTCCATAGTTAGTCTGTTTATAACCAGTATTGGATACAGAGGAGACTTGATGCTGAAGGAATTTGATCCCTCTCTCTGTAAATGCCAAAACAACAAGCAAACAAAAAAAAAACAGGGAAGGAGCTTTGTTTAGATAAATGCACCCATCCAAAACCAACAGACATGAAGCACTGCTGGAGCCAGACACGATGACACTTCCAGCTCACAAAGGGCTTTGACATCTACTCCCCAGTGACTCTGGCTGGAGGACGCAAGTCATGGCCCCTCCCTGGAGGTCAGAGACCCACAGCAGAGTTGGCAGACTAGACTGGCTGCTCGCTTCAGTGCAAAATTCATCAGCTTAGTTGACCACCCTGGCGGATGTGGTTTAAGCTAAACCAGGAGACCTCAGGCTGAAGCGGTGGGGGAGTCCCTTCTGTGGCCTCTGCTGAGGGGAAAACGGGCAATAACCACAGTGAGGATGGAGAGGAGGAGACAGCAGCAAAGGACATGCTATCTTGAACCACATGGTGAAAACGTCGAGGTTTTAAAGACACTTGAAACGTCAGGTTCTGGGGAACTAGAAAACCTCCAGAGGTGGTGGCCAGTAGAGAGGACCATAGCAACAGTTACCACCTCTCTTCCAGATCAGCTTTCGCTTTTTTGAAATGTTTGTCTAGCTTCAGCCTCCATTCCTGAAAGTGATGGAGTCTCTCTCACCTTTATCAGCAATGAAGGAGGACTGTGGAGAAGATAGGACATCTACAGAAATGCAGACTACTGCTGTTTTCCAGTCCCTGCTGGCATAGCTCAGCTTTGTCACATTTAGCCATGGACAGGTTACAATTATTTTCTGTTTTCTTTTATTCTCACTTAGTGAATTACAGTGGAAAAGTTTAGTTAATCAGAACTAACTTGTTTCTGCCACACTGGCAATTACATACATAACTGCCTACATGCTATATAAAAATTCAGTGATCCCATACCTAGAAAAACACATGTATGGGGGCTAGGGAAAGTGTGGGCTGAGGACAGGTACAAATAGCATGATTTAGTTAGCTTGTCTGAATGTTAAGCTTCAGTGTGTTACTCTAAAAGATACCTATTTATTTATGGGTTTGGATTCTTACCATATAAAATATGTACTTTTTTATAAAATTAAAAAGTATCCTTTACTGAGAAAGCATCAAAAATCCCACTCCAGATATCCAAGGATGACAGTGGATTTGCTCTGCCTGATTTATTTTTTGAAGTTTTATCCACCTACATCTTTCTCAGGTGCTACCATTCTGCTTCTAGTTTCACATTTTAAAGGGAGTTTTATCCTTCTAAAAAGAGTCATTCTTCAAATCCTATGTAATCTCAACACTAGACTGTTACTTCTAAAAACATAAGTCTAAAAATGCAGTGCACAAATATATTTTTCATCATATAAAAACACAATACTGACTGAATGCTCCATTTCTGAATAACTAAAGTGTGAGTATCATAACATGCATTTATTTTTTTCAACTCAATTTTTTAGGTTCACTTCTTTTGAGAGCCATGGTGCAAGCTTCTCCTCACTATGGACCCAGCTTTCAGGAATGAGGTGATAATTTGGTGTGGATGATTCTTCTGTTTGAGACTCTCCACAAATTTAACCAATTAAGGTCAGTGATGGGGATTGTCTGTTAACTAAGAGCTTAAGTGAGCATGTCGAGGCTAGTCTGTGGGTGTTGCTAAAGGTTTGGAAGGCTGTGATGGCTTCTGGTCCCTTCTGAGCAAGGTAAGTTTCAAATGACTTGAATAGGACTTGGGCGGTGTTTTACTCTCCTACAATTTTGTGGATATTAATTTATGGATAGCATTTTATGGGTAGCCAGTATGTTTATTTCTAACCTTGTGGCTACCTGTAGAAATTGTTGTATGCTAATCTCTGCTGTGTGTGTTGGTGTGTATGTTCCTGCTGGAAGTGCTCTCAGCAAGTGGTGATGTGGGAGGCCAGAGGAGAAAGTTGGTAGGAGAGAAATTGCCTGTTTGATGTTGTGTTGTTGCTGGAGCTGGTACTACTACCATGGCTCTGTTCTGGATGCCCTTGGTAGAAGTGCTTTGACTGAGTCATGCAGTAATGTTGGTTCTCACGATCCTTCAGCTTTGAGAGCTTGAGGTTGTGTGCTGTGCCCCTTTAGCTTACCAGGGAAGGCTGCAGCGCGTCGTGAGACACCAAGTCAAAGAGCAAGCCTGGTGTGTGGGGCGGCTGCAGTAGCAGCATGCCCAAAGTGCTAGAATATTCATAATCAGAATTTCTCTTTATCTAATCTAAAATTTGATACATACCATGGAAGAAAAAGAACTTCTAACAATATGTGTTTTAATAATTTGCTAACGAGACACTTAAAAATAAGTTTAAGTAATGAAGGACTCTATATCAATCAAAAATTACCCCACTCCATAAAGGAATAGTACGAGACTGCACTTGACATCAGATGCTCTAAAAGCACCTGGCTGTCATATCAACTGTTTTCCAAGATGTTACAAGCACATGTCTCTTCCAGTAAGCAATGTAAAATATCAGTTGCTAAAACTTTCTCAGAAAAGCTACTTCCTAGATAAATTTGAGACTATCCATATTGTATTTCACTTAAAACTAATTTCTAAGTATATCTGCTTAAGCTTTGAGGAGTTCAGTGCCTACTAAACAATTTTTGAAATATTTTCTGTGGTAAACCAAAGCCCTTTCAAGCTAATAAAAGAACCACAGAGACAGCACAATGCATATGAAGCAGAAACTTTCATGGGGGGAAAAAATACAATATTAGGATGCAAAAAGAATAGGATAGAAACACTGGAAATATTGAGATGCCACTCCATAAATCATTATTGTACCCTCTCTTAAAATATACTTTTGCTTACTTCACCTGCCATAGGACATAGCAGAAATAGAAAAGACTCAAGATCAGGTGATGGAAATGATTAGATGTCTGGGCTGACTTCTACAGGAGGAAAAATGAGGGCTTGGTATTGTTTAGGAAGAAATACAACAGCATAGTGTGACTTGCACAAAAGTAGTAAATGAAGTGCTCTATTTGTTCTTTTACATAATTAAATGAGACAATCAATGAAACAGAAAGGTAATGTATTTAAAACATATTACTGATGGAACTTACTCCTATGATGTTTAACTGAAAGCCTGGGCATTGCAAAAAGGATGACAAACATGTGAAGTAGAAACGGAAGGGAGCACCATTTAGATCAAGGCAGATACTGGTTTTATGTTGGTTGTTGCAGAAGGCAGAATTTAGTACTGAAAGAGTATAAAACAGCTATTTAAAACTTGAAAAGAAAAAAAAGTAACAACTCTGTTTCAAAAACTGTCTTCAACTCTCAAAAGGTCAAATTCAGCCCCAGAACAGCAGGTATAAAGTACACACAAGCTGAATTTGGTTCTAGAAGTGTATGACTTTATCTTTCATCTCCAAGGTTTTACTGATTTTTTTTTTTTTAGATTTTTTTTTTTTTTAAAAAGCTTGGACTGAGTTGTTATTCTCAGCACAGTCCCACATGCTTTAATGTGACTATCATATTTTATTTGTGCATTTTAGTCCAATGCATTAGTCAAGTATCAGAGACCACCTTGTAAGGGATAACTTTGAAAGTAGGAGAATATTACAATATTATGAAAGGAGATCTAATTAAAATGATAACGGTAATAAAGATGGAGCATTAAGTAAAAACCAAGAAGAACATATGCTCAGGGAGGGCACTAACTCTAAATGGAAGTATGCAGTGAATATTGTTATTCTGACACAAACATTCTGAATTATTTTTGCTCTAAGTATGTCCATTGCTATGGGCATTTGCAACTGAATACTGTTAGCATGTTCCACTTTGTCAAATACAGAGCAATCTATTTTACACTGACTGCTTTTGTTGCAGTATTTAAAAAAAAAAAAAAAAAAAAAAAAAAAAAAAAAATTGCCCCTTAGGAAATATTTAATCAATAGCAATTGCAAAATACGAACCAACTGAAATAGGAAAAAAATAAGAAATGACTACTTTTCCTAACTAAGAAAGCATGGTGGACTTGATTATCCATTTACATCAGTGCTACAGGACTGCAAGAGACATGTAAAACATTAAAATGCAGAGAAGGCACAACTTGCTATACAATGCAGGCTCTAGCCCATCCTCTTGGATGTGGGAGGGAAAACAACCTTCATGTGACAGTGATGCTATTGGAGGTGCAGAGCAGCTGTGGTTATTAATAATGCTGAGCAGAGCTGTGGGGAGCACAGGGTTAGCATGGCTCTTCCAACGAGCCCTGCGTGAGGTGCAATGGCATCACTGCTTTGTCCCGGGAGCACAACAGGCTGTCTCCTCCGTACAATCTGATATAACCAAGTTAGCCCTGCCCTCGGTTCCAAAGATGTGTGCTGCCACGTCTGAGCCCAGAAAGCACCACGGATGCTACAACCGCCCATTCCTGCCCTAGCCACAGGGTTGTATATGTACGATACACAGCAGATATGTGGAGGTTGTGCTTATGGTACTGGAAGCCTGAAGAGAAGAGCGAAGAGACATATTTATATTCACTGCCAACGCAGAGAAGCAAAATGTGCCAAATTCTGGCTCCTAACATGCACTGAAAACTCAGAAAATGCCATCGTTACAGCCTTATGTACAATATTGCCTGAGGATGCGACCATGGCAATTTGCACATCCTCAGGAAAACTAGTGATTATTTCAACACTGCCAGAAGACAAACTCTGGACAAAACAGAAACAGAATGAAAAAAAAAAAAAACCCCGTAACATAAATGCCACTAACACACATGAATCTGATTAAATGCTGCGCACACTGAGGAGAACTGAGCTTTACATGCAGAAGCTGTGCCATAACTCAAATAAACACTCAAGCTATTTAACCCACATATGGTTAAACTGAAAATTACATTATCCCCTTTTTAGCCTAAATTATGGGCAGACCTTGGCATGTGAAGCCTGACTTTGGAAACGTGCCGACCGCATGTCACTGCTTCTTTGCAGCGATGATGTGATTTCGATTAGTGCGCGGCGGTGCGAGGGGGATGCTGATTGTAAAGAGCAATCCCATCACCTGACAATAGCTCTGTGATGAAATCTCTTACACAGATTAAAGAGGGAAGGGCAATAACTCATCAGAAAAAGCAGAACTGTCTGCTTAATTACTTGAAAAATGTCTCAGCCACTACCTTTTATGACACCTGGTAGGTATAAACATGTCCACAGTTTTAATTAATTTTACCTCTTCTTTCATTGCACCTGTATAGCCTGGAGAAATGGAATTCTAATGAAATTACAATCAAGCATTTCTACCGGAGTTTGAAACATGCTTTGGCAATAACCAGAAAATGAGGCAYTTCCATGGGTTTAATTAGGGAGAGAGAGAGCGTACTTGGAAAAATATTCCCTACAATTATAATTGTTCCAAATCAAGCCACAGTGTAAACTCCTTTCTCTTAATTCATATAACATTGCTTTTCGGTGTCCGTTTTAGTTTAAAAAGATAATGGAGCAGGCTTTTCCCCAGGGCAAAGTGGAGTTACAGTGAAAATCCCCTCTCTTGGCATTTTCAAAGGAGCAACAGCGTAAGCTCATACCTTTGACCTTGCAGTCCTGCAACTCGCATTTAAAACTGATGAGTGAGACCCTTGAATTTATTCTGCTGAAAACAACACTTTTTATAATGATGTTTATAAACATACCACTAATTGTCCAGCATTCTAAAGTGCCAGCTCTGCAGAAAAATGAAGGGAGCAGAGGTCTTTCTCACCTCCTTTTTTTGGGAGGGGGAGGAAGGAAACAGGTTTGCTTGTATTCTTTGGGGACGCTAGGTAGGAGTTGCTGTCTTGTCAAATACAGCCTGAGTTTGTGCCACAGCTTAAGAAAAAGGTACCTTGCATGTTCCATCTTCCACATCACTCTAGAGAAGAGCCATGCTCATGCTGGTCTAAAGCAGGTAAAATGGAGATAAAACCCTAAATACAAATTTTAGATAGAAATCTAATGTTCCCTAATGCTTGCAATAGTCAATTGCTACRTGTAACCCTTCTGCAGCTGAAATCTCTTTCACTCCTTTCTTATATTAGTCTGTGAAGTTGTGCATCTTGTAAAGAAAGCAAGTGCTTTAGGGGTTAAAATCCATATGGATGAAATTAGGAGAAATGAAGGAAATGGGATAAATATTGGGGGAAACAGAATCCAAAATGTGTATTTATAGTGCAGTCACAGCAATGTAGTATCGACATTTCTATTAAACCTCAAGCTCCATAGCTTGGGAGCTTGGGTTGGTGTAGGACCAGCTCCCAGGCACCAGCCAGTATTTTCAGCACTGCTGATAAATACAGTGCGGACCTCTGGCTTGGCTAATGCTGATCAGAACATCTTCTATGGGCCCATGCCATAAAAACATGAACCTTCTGAGCTGGTGAGGAATGGTTTGAAGCTAGCTACTAAATTTTATTTTTCTCTCAGTCATTAAATCTCTCATTCTGTGGACAGATACTGCATAGTAAATGTAGCTCTAGTTTCTCGTAAACTCATTGACTGTTAACATTTAGCAAGTTTATACAGGCATTTAGATTGGTCTTATTTTATGCAATCAAGCACATTACACTTGTTTTAATTTTTTGCTTCAAAGGCTTAACATCTGGAAGTTACAGAATTAACAACTAGCTGGAAATGTCATCTCAAGTATATAAAATATTTTTAGAGATAATATTGTAACCTGGCCATTCAGAAAAAAATCAATATAATGATRGTAGTCAGATGCAAAGTACCACAGCAAGAATTTGCAAGGTTTTTGTCACCTTTTTTAGGAGCATTTTGGATTCCATGTTTTTCCCTATCCAGATTCCCTGTGTTTATCAATTAGCATCTCTGGAAAGCTCTCAGTCTAATGCATATAAAATTATTTATCGTAAATACATTGAATGGTTTGGGCCTATGATGGAAAGCAAGGAACCTGTACTAGCGCAGCCTGGGACTGCCAAATGACTCCAAGACAGGCATGTCTCGGAATGACTAGTATATGCTCTGGAAAGTAGGTATCTGAAACCTTCACGTGTTTAATTGCCCTGAATAAAGCCATGGAAAATCTGCCATGCTGAGGCAAGAAAAATCACAATATGCTGCTTATCAGAAATACAGAAAAACAATGGATCCAAAAGATAAGTCTATTCCTCCGAGTATGTCACTCCTCCCAGTGCATGTCATTGCTGACCAGCCATTTTTTATCATGACAAAACACTGTTCCCCAGTGAGGTAGAAGACAAAGTAGAACTTGACTCTCAGTTTTAAACACGAGGTACTGGGGGAGGGAAAAAGGGTTGCTGTAGGGCAGTTGTTCAGCAATAGGAGAGAGGCTGTAAGTGACGGAGATTGAAAACTGTGAGTCAAAAGCAGGACTGCAAGCAAAGAAGGAAAACCAGAATTGCAGGAAACATTCTGCAAAGAGCGACTTAAAGCAAGCAGGATCTGCTGCACCTCCTGCCTGTCAGGTGGATTAATTTGGGAAGTCACACTTAGGCTAAATATGTTTACACTGTGTTTAGCTGCACAGAGCAGAGATCTGAGCTAGCTATAAATCTGTTGTTTAGATGTTCCTGCGATAGTTACAAACCTGATAGCTTGGGTAGCAGCAGCAGCCTAGCTTTGGCAGTGCAGTGCTCATCATGGGCTAATTGACCTTGCTGAGAGTGCACTGGCTCTGCCAGATGATTTATGGCTTCCATACTACATCACTATCATATCTGTATGATAATGGTCTTTCCTATCCATCTTCCCAGTTAAACTCTCATTCAGGTTCTCGCCATACCGCGTCTTGATTACAGCAACAACCTTTTCTCTGGCCTTGACAAATGCAATCTTGCCCTGTTGATAACCATCCAGAACGCTGCTACAAAGATCATTTTTCTAGCTCATTGCTTCGGCCACTGCGCGCTCCCATTGCGCTCCAGCAGCAGCTCCCCCTTCTCTATCTCATCAACCATCGGCTGTTTGCCCTCACTTTCAAAACCCTTCACAGCCTATTTCTGCCCCACTCATCATCTCTAGTTTGATATCGGGAAGCCAACTCTTCCCTTGTATCACTGCCTGGTGGTAAGAGCCTTCACTCCTTACCCGTTTGATTTTTATTTACTTATTACACAGGCACCCTCGTACTTTCTCCCATGCTGCTTTTCACACTTGGGAGGAGTTCTCCATAAACATCAGGGAAATGAGATCGTGAATCTCCTTAAGTTTATCTCCTTAAAAGCCTCTGTCCTGTCTTTTGCAGTGATGGCTAGTGGAAATGTGATACTAAGTGTTCTGTATCATGTGCTGTATTACGACTACTGTCTATCACGCTGACTAGTGTTGACCCCTTACTTTTTTGTGCCCCACAATTTGTCCATACCTGTTGTCTCCTTCAAATGAGAGCTTGTGTTTGGGGTAAGGGATCATCCAGATGTTTGGACAGCCCCTAGCTAGCACAAGAAGGGCTCATAAATACCAGTGCTCCTAAATAATATGGTTGTATAAATAATTTTTATAGCGGCACTACAGAAACTGCTCACTCAGGAATCAACCAGTTAAACCCCCATCTTCACTAAGTTTATGGAAATGATGCATGGTTAAGTGCCGATGCAGGGTGTAATATTACCCTCCGCCTGACTTCCCCTGCAGACTCCTACAACTTCTGTTACTGCCAGTTATTCTCGTGCTGTCTTGATGTTCAGAGAACTCTGATTCCCTTGTGACAAAAAACAGGATGAAAGGCACAGATTTTTAGACAAAGAGAATCTGAAAAGGGTGGACTGCTTAGCTGAACAAGGAGATGTGTGAGAAATGAGAAGAAACACAAAGACGTGCAGGAAGTATATTAAGTTGTTATAACAGCATCATCAACTTTTTTTTTAACTTATTGGAATGCCTGAGTTGTAACAGTAATCTTTTAAATTTAGCTGGCATGGCAAACACAAGAGCTATTCCTTGAAAGCTACCACAGTGACTGACTTTCAAGAATTCTGTACAAAAGCAGGAACTTTCATGCGCTGAGATATAGAGTATAGCCTCTAAAGCTCTAAAAAACACACTTAATTCCTCTGAAGGTACCTAAAGTGAACAGTGAGACAGTAAAGGAAATATGAATTATTATGGTTTCCCATAATTTTCTTACATTAATTTTCCTCTGGGAGAATCCTTAATAGCAGTGTTCATTAGGAGCTTGCACACTAAAGCGTTTAGAAGAAATGTGGTACCATGGGAAGTTGCCAGCTCATCCATGGAACCGGTATGAGATGAGGTGCAGGCGTTCACTCCTGTTCATTGCACGTTCCTGAAACTACAGGGATTGTCACAGGCACTTCAGATGAACTGAAAGATCATGGTATAAATCACATTATTTGAGTCAGAGGCTCTCGTCAAGTTTTAGAGAGTACCCCTATCGTGCATTTAATCCACTACACAAACATTAAGTGCAATGAAACTCATCAGAGACTGCACATMTGCATTTCTCAGAAGCAGTCTTCCAACTTTGCTCTGTGCTTCAGCTCATGGTAAGAAACTAGCGTGATCAGCTACCACTGCACATCTTCATTTCTGGCCCTTGTAATTTAGATTAGTTCATGCATCTATAGGATTTCTGTCAGCTACCCCAGTTACATGTGAGTCATTGCTTTGGAGAAGGGTCTGACTCCACGCACTTGCAGTTCTCCACATTTATCACAGCAAAACACCTACAAATGCTTTGGTCTGCTCCGAAGGGCAAGAAGCAGCACTGATTTACGTGCTACGAACTGAAAAGGAACATTGGAAGGGAGTATTTTAAACTTAAGATAATGTTATTCTTAGCTGGCAAGACTTGTGGTTTTGATCCTTCTCAGATACATAGCCAACAGTGAGCTATATGGCTGCACGAATCCCCCAACTTCTCTTCTCTCGGTTAAATCTGCGATTCGAATGCACGCTCCAGTACTCGGGAACATTATGTGGATTTGCAAAACTTTCTGAAAGGCTTCCTGTCCATTAGCCATTGGCTCCTTTACAAAAAGGCACAAAGATAGCATTTTCTTCTTGTAACAGATGTAATCTCCTCGTAGTGTGGTTYGTACTGTTTGAAAGAAAGCAATATTCCTTTTCTCTGACTCGCTGAAATAGTGGCATCTCTCAACATAAACTGAAAATATATTTGGAACTTAATTTGATTCAGCTTTCAGAATTTCACACATGAGGAATGAACACATGAGGATCAGCTCTCTGTACTTAGTGAGGTGTATTAGAAGGGCTGGATCCTGTAAGGTCATCTGTGCAGCAAACGACTGTGTTTTTGTAGTGCTGAGAAGCACCCAAGATCTGCTCTTGGCATGACCCACTAGACTGACAGTTTTATTTCAATGTTCATTATTGAAGCTTATATGAAACAGCCTCACACTTTTAATTTACGAATATATTATAGAAATTGTAACCCACAGTGTGGAGTGAATTCATGTATTTTGGTTTCCAGTTTATGCTCATCACAAATGAAGAGGGAGAAAAGTAGTCCTAAAAAGCATTTCATCCTGATTAAGACTTGGAACAACTCTAGGCATAATTCAGAGCATCCTAAAGGCTGCTCCAGCTCTTGTTGGTTATACAGGTCCCAGCGTACTGGCTGCACTGACTGTCTGGAAGGGTTTTTCTCTGGTCTGCTCCGCATCCTCCAGCTGCTGGCACGGTCTGTCTCCTGGATGTGCTTCTGAAATAGGGGGAGGATCAAAGAGCTGATGACACTGAGCTGGCTTTGCCAATCCTGTGCCACTGGAGGAATTTTTCTGTGCCACTAAAAATCCTCTGCTCCATCCTCAAGCCTGCTTTTCGGCTGCTTTGCACGGCCAAGGCAGCATGGTGCATCCAAACCAGGGTCTAGGTGCTTCCACAGTGACTTCAGTGGACTTGCTCCAAACTCTCCCAGGTGCAGCTGAGGGTGCAGAGAAGCCCATGGCAGACAAAAGAGGTGGCTTGTAATGAATGAGGCCAAGCTGTGCAGTAAATTCATCAGGGATACTGTGGCAAGCCCCAAAAGAGGCAGAGGTCTAATATCCATTGAAGAGTGAAGGTAAAAATAAATGTTGAACAGCTGCTCTCCTCACTTTGCACTAGACAAGGACATTTTTAAGGGTAAATATTGTTTAGAATAACCCATTGTGCGGAAGCCTTTGGATTATCCACCACTTCTGTAACACGCTTCAGGATAGCTACCCTCAGTTGTATCAAAGGACTGTCCACAACCCTTTTCCTAAGAAAATCCTTAGGATTTCCTTAGGAAACCTACTCTATATTTCAAAATCTGAACAAAGTACTTTAACAAACTTCACAGCGGAGCGGGAGCAAGCTGCTGGGTGAGTGGTGACAAGGTGTTTCATAACTGAGGATCTGCAAACTCTTGCTGACAGCAAGATCAGCACAGCGGGGCCAGTGTTCAAGGAAAGATATTTTAAGTCTGGCAGAAATTTTATGGCTCTTCTGCAACCCGAATCATCACAGAATCAGTTAAGGCAATTTTTATTTCTGAAGGGCAGCATCTGGCCTACTTGGCACACTTAAAAATTTCAAATGTGTATTTTTCAAAGCAAAAAGCATAACAAAAGTATATAACTCAAACTGGCAGAACACTATACTTTGGATGACATTTTGTAGTTAATAACAATTTAACGTAGCATAAACTCTGCTTCTGCTGTGCTTCAGCCTGATGCAACCTAGAAAAGCATCACACAGAGTTTAGAATAGAAATGCTAAAAGATCTTTCAAAAGCAGTGGTACTACCAGGCTCTGCTGCTCTTACAGGAGCAGTAGCTTCTGTGATGTTATTAGTGACTGGTTTTAGCGTTTGATATTTATTGTAAATGGACGAGATTCTGAAATCATAAGGGAATGTGAGGGGGTAACATCTTGGTCACGGCACTGCAAAACTTATACTATAGTTTTGTCTGTTCCCAAAATAAGAAAATACAAAGGCTGTACAAACTTGTACCAAATTCACTGCAATTAGTGGGAGTTTGACTCACGTCCCCATTCACATGAAAAGCCCTCCCTGGGGCTGAACCCCACCCTGCCTTGTGCAGGACTGGCTCCTGCTTCATTCACCCCTTACGTTCCCCCCTGGTTTGCAGTCGGTGCCATTTACACTTTCTTTTCCTTTCACAAACTGCCCAAACATAATCTGGGCATGCCTCGGAGAGCTAAGCTGTGCCTGAGCAATGCAACCGAGTGCCAGCTGCCTTTGTTTGTCCTCAAGTACCATGATACTCCTCCACTCGGTACGTTCTGGAAAAATCTGGGTAGCCCCCTCACCGTGCCCAGGAATGGCCAGACCCCGGGAYGTGTATGCACACCATGGGCTGGAGGAAAGCCAAATCAGCTAATTCCTCATTTGTGTTGATGTATTTAAGCTTCTTCCTAACAATATTTTGACCCGGGTAGAGAAGAGGAGCCATATGGCATCTTCCGCCCCTGACAACAACTGCTGTTAGTGCAATCAGCGCATTACCTAGGTGATTTGTTTAGATTCAGCTGTGTCACTAACTTGTGGCAAACTCAATTATAATTAAGTTGCGTATTAGGCAGGGTCCTAGTATAAGCCGGTTTCATTTTCATATGCCATTTGCATTGTATTTTCTGCCATAACGCTGCTTACAGATGAAGTATCCTGACCAACTGCTGCTCAGGGCCATTGCCCTTCCCACCTTCTAATCCGAGCCCAATGTGAATGTGTCTGGYGTGGCACACCCAAGAAATCAGACAGCTACAGCATCGGCCATAGAACCATGCCATAATTACAATAAAAAATAGAAATAACGCACAATCATCAGCCGTAGCACCTCATCTCGCTAAAGTCAGCCTTCAGATCCCCACCTTTTTATTACTTTTTACATTTGTGTTTCAATTATACTGTAAGCTATTTAAAATGGGGACAATGCCTCCCCTTATTTTTGTACAATATCCAGCCCAGTGAAGCACCAAGCTTAACTGAGGGCTTTGAGAGTCAGAATAAGCCACCATTTGTTTTAGCCATTTGCTGTCCTAGGAGAGGTAAATGATGGGTCAGGGAACAGCTCTGGGTTTCAGCAGCGTTTTCTAAGGTGTTTATCATGTGTATCTTCTCAAAAAGCATACATGAAATAATGATACCTGTTTATGTCTTCTAGAATTCCTGATTTTCCCAGACAGTTTCCTGTGTTTAATAACAGGATGAAAGAGCTCGATAGTGCCAAACACCCCCTCTCCTCACCCACACCAAATTAAGCATCCCCCCCAACGCACTGTGGACAGAACAGTGATATCCCCTCCTTTTTACAGTATAGATTTCTGAATCAAATATTAATGCTAAGCATAATGTAAATTGGTTTATAAAGCTTAGAAAAGAACAAAACAGTGTTATCTAGGGCTATTCTATTGCTCGACTTTACTGTGTTAACATGTTACTTAACAGAAGGCATACAGTTCTTAAAAGCCTACTGCTTAAGAATACTGAATGGCAAAAAACAATTTGTAGATACTGTCAGATCACACATAATCATTGCAGCTGCTTTATAAGCTTTTGCTTTTGAACCATAACCTCAGAACAACAGGGAGAAAGATTATAATAATCTAATTACAAATAACGACCAAGTATAAAACTATGGCTTTGATAAAAAATACTTTTAAAATTGCAATGATAAACAAATTAGCACCCTTTTACTATGCAGTAAATAGCTACAGTTCATTATAAAAAGAACAAAAGAATGTCATTTCTGTAGGTATTTAAGATAAGTGTGGGACAAAATACGGGGCAGCAGACAATGGAGACTTAATCCCAAATGAACGCTATTAATACCATAAAAATTCAGCAATTCTGCAAATTCTCTGCATCCTCTGCCTGGAAATGGAGACGACCAAAATGAGATGCAAATCAGTGCCTTTATCTAATGAATAATGCAAATGAGTGCTCCTCTTATGGCGCGGCAGTCTACAGGAATCCTCTCTGCCTCACCTCACATTTCTTGTGGATTTAAGCACCATGTGTCAGAAGAAATTAGAGAATGGAATTGCCAAGAAATGACAAAACCTTGGAGCCCCAAGTCAGTGCAGACAGCAAGGTACATTAAGATGCACAGTACAGAGGAGGAGAGAGCAGACATCTCATTAAAATGAAAATGTTGCTATTTTTCCTTCACCTAGTTAATGGAGTTGTACGACACTGTAATCTGCAATTATTTATGTGGCTGCTAGTTAGGAACATCCTCTAAAATGATACCAAGGTGGGATCTCAAAAACTTTATAAAATCTTTCTGTTTGTTTGTTGGTTGTTTTGTTTTGTTTTTTTTAATGCTGATGCTATTTTATCTCTCTGATATCAGTTAACTGCATCAGCATTTTTCTTGCAGCTTCACAGAGCACACTGCATCTTATCCATTAGTCACAAGCCTCGCTGTAACATTCCCTTAGCATCTAACATTACCCTCAAAAATTATTCTCAAGCAAATAAACCTGAAAGAATGCAAGCCCTGAAAATTAACTCTTTTTTTTCCCCCAATTGTTATTTTGCCTGAATGCATTTGTGATTCAGAATCCAGGACAGATTTCATCTGCTCCATTAAAACCTCTTAGCATGCAGACCAGCCATGCTGCCACAGCCATCGTCAAGTCCCTCCTCTTTGTCATTGCATTAGGTCCCCAAACTGGGGATTTGTGAAACTTAGTGCTTTTCTGACAGGTACTTTTTTAAAACACAGAGCAGGTAGACACAATCTAACAAGCCATTTGCTCCTCAGACAGCTTCTTAGTTATCAGATACAGAGCGGTGAAGGAGCAGTCCAACCGCGAAAGGGATCTCCCACGGATTTGGGATGCTGGCATGGCCTCCCTCATTGGATACACAGGGACTACAAGTCTGGGCATGCAATTTGGCCAGACTGTGGCTCAGGCAAGCACATTTTGGGGTGGAGGGAAATCACCTCTCACTTGAAAAGGGAAGGTCACCCCAAAGTCCTGAACTGTAAAGCTGAGAACTTAATGCAATCGCTAAACTTTGGGGTGCCAATCATATATGACACAACCTTAGGGCCGTGTTCCTGTTGTCCACTGAGCTATGTTGAGCAGGCAACAAATCAGTGTTTTGATTCAGTAACCCATCAAACAGATAAATCTATGTACTAAGCAAAAGAAGAGATTAGAGATGTCTTACTATATGTCCTTTCACGAAATGTGGAAAAAAAACCCAACCCCTTTTTCTCACAAGCTGATGGAGACATCATTGCTATTTATAATTGCACTTCTGCAGTGTGCCTCCAACTGATGAACTGAAGATGCTAAAGCACTAGCGACATTGCTACTAAATTAAGAGCTTACAGTTTCTTTTTAATAGTTAAAAGCAAAGCCATTTCTCTATTGGGCAGCTTGTTGCAAACTTCATAACAGTGCAAAAAAAAAAGAAAGTATATTATTTTGGATGGATTTTCTCTCAGCTCAATCCTAGTGCATCAAGGGGGAATTGCCTGGGATGCAGTTCTATAAGGAATTTGGTGTGAACTCCGTAAAAATGCAACCTGCAATCAATATAGCATTTTCACTCTCTTAAATTAGAGGGACACGGACAGGTTCTCTGCTCCTGTTCCTGTTAGCAGTTACCATGCCAGGAATATACAGAGAGTTTAGGTTTCTGATAGCAAGGGCAATGATAACTGTAGAGAAAAAAAACTAGTGTTAAAGCAAACTAAGCAGTTGATTTGAAGCAGGGAGACAATTAAAGCACAGCATTTCTGAAAGAGTAATAAAAATGTCACTGCGAATGACGGATTGTTACAAGTCCTTGGCTTCTTCCTAGCGCTGCAATAGAATATGGTGTTAAATCAGTTCCAAGAGATTATTAGTGGTATATGTTATTTTCACAAACTCAAGGAATTGAGTATCATTTCATAAATCAACTGCAGGTTAAAATTAGATTTTTTTTCTACAACTTTAGTTCTGTGACCTCTACATATACAATTAACAAAACGAAAATTATAAAAAAAAAAAAATGGTGGGAACCTGACTCAAACTGAGAAAAGCTAAAAACATTGCACTAAAAAACCAAACCAAATCAGAAAATAGCTCTTTTCTATGGCTGCAGATCTGCTCAACGCCTGTGATGTTCACTGATTGCAGAATAAGATGTTGAGCCACAGATACTGTAGAAATGGACTCTCATTTCTCATTAGCTTAAGGCTCTGTAAATTACTCGCAAAGCATGCTCATATTTTGTGTCATGTGTTTACTTTCTGTATTGCTTTTCTGCATAAAGCATTAAGAAACCTAGGTCAGAAAACTATAAATGATTAAAACCAACAATAACTGAACCTAACTACCTGGCACGTGGAGATCTACGAAGTGTGAGGCTTAAGTAGACATACGCATTGTCAGATAGAGCAGTACTGTAGGCTCAATTACAAGTTTCTCTGCTTCATGAGTTTATGGGCCACATAATATCTTCTAACAAAGTCTGTGTCACAACACTGTTGGAATCACACAAGCATTTCTTACATGGAGAAAAGCCGATTTCTCCTGCAAACAAATTCTCCAAGAATCCTCCAAGATCCGCATGGAAATATGAAGGATCGCTGTTGTCTTCTGAGACGCAACATTGCTACACGCTTCTCTTCATGTGCATGGGTTGCTTAGGGGCTGCAACACCTCCTAGAACGCTATGGGCATGTGTAGGATCTCAGGGCAGCGTCTGCCACCAAGACCACCATTACCTTGTAGACTGCCATTACTCAAGCGAGGAGGTTTATCACCCTGTTCTTCAGCAGCAGCCCTTTGCTACAGCTGTACCGCCAATGTTCACACGACTTCTCAGCAAAATGCTGTGGATCTGATCCCTGGTTAAGAGGGATATTTTTGAATTCCAAAGATGTTTCCAATTTATGATTTATTTCATCATTGCAAAAGTAAACATGTTCTGCTTTTCCTGCAAGGCTTCATACAGCTCGTAATTATAAACAAACCAATTACTAATCCAGAGCAAAGGCACTGACAGCAAAGGCTTGCTCAGCATCACCCTTACATCTACTTTCTGAGGCCTTGGACATTGGCTAGGATGACAGCCAAAAAAAAACCCAACTGTGACTGGCTTACGTGACAGGAGTTTAGAGAAGCTCATAAGGTGGTGTCATTAAAGCAAAAAGTGTTAAAACAGGTCATCACAGGTGCCATTCACCTCTGTAATTAATTTGTGAAAAGCATTATTTTTTCTTGGTCAGCTCCTGCAAATCTTCTTTTGGGCTATCAGAAGGAACTGGCCTGGCAGGAGGAGGATGCTGACAGTTGCATTAGCATAGGTGCAATGACCTTGAGGATGGGAACTGGAAAAAACCCTGAGGCTAAGGTTAAATTCAGTGGGCCCCTGCTGCTGTCTGATTTTTTGTTTCTGATCTTACACAATTTTATCATTCCAAACCCATCACTTAACAGTATGAGGCCCTTGACAAGACACAATCACCAGAATGACATTTACTCCAAATTCTTAGTCAGATTATTACTGATCGGGAGAGTCGAACGCTGCCTGTAAAAAGGCTGTGCCTACTTTCTCTGCACTCCTGCAACGTATTTACTCTCTTGGAGACCGCGCCTAGGAAAAGCAGCACAATGAGGGGGTCCTCATAAACCAATCCACATTTCAGCACACGCTTCTCCCACCTTACTGCTGAACTCCTTAACCTTAAGACTTCAAAAGGATTTCAAAAACATTTCACCTGTACCTGTCTAAGGTCCACAACTGAGGTCTGTATGGGTCTGTACCATTTTAAAAGAGACTGTTGCCCAAAAAAGGGTAGCAGAAGTGTAAGTTAGAACAAACCCATCTGCTCTGGTGGCTTCTCAAGCCGCAGAGCCCTTAAGATGTGATGCGACAGGGATCCAGCCAGGAGGAAGGCAGGCTTTTGTGTTCTTTGGAGCAACTCTCCATTTCTCTCTTCAGTCTTCCTTTTCTCCATCGTTTTCAAGAGCCTCCATTTCAGCGAGGCTGGAGAGAGGGGCTGGCTCCAGGGAGGGGTGCAGGGATGGCACAAGTGACAGATGTATGGGAGCCACCTTCTCCACGGTGGTTGCACCATCCCATTCAATGCACCTATACCGCTTTATACCAGCTGAGGACTTGTAGAAACAACTTGTAGAAGGAGGGGAAACAAATGTGTGTATGGCTTCAAAAAAAAAAAAAACCAAAACCCCTGCAAATTTCAGACATCAACCATTTGCCATGTTTAAAAATGGCATACTCTCTATTACAGCTTAAAATTTCATAAARTGTTCTGCTGAAAACCCCATCTTTTCCGATTAACAAAAAAAGGGAACTGTTGAACTATTGTTCGGAGACTTGCTTTTAAACCAATAAAACCTGAAGTTCATAAACGATGATGCTTAGCTAATGTTGAGTGCTGCAACCGACGATGGTGCAATTATGGAGAACTATGGGAAGATTATTCAATAATAGTCTTCTGTCCTTTTTAATTATTTACAAATAAGCCATGACATGCATAAAGCTAAAATAATATATTTTAATATGCAAACCTGATATGTATTCTACATACGTATTCTATATGTATTCTACATACGTATTCTAACTGGCACCTTATAATCATTCATAGAATCATTAAGGTTGGAAAAGACCTCTAAGATCATCAAGTCCAACCATCAACCCAACACCACCATGCCCCAACTATGCCTTCCAGCTAGAAGGTCTAAAATATGCTTTTGGTGCATTCTTGCATGCCCCAAAATTGCCAAAACTGTACCCAAGAAAAAGATGTATCCTATTAACCAAATCCTGTCCTGTCACTAGAGACAATCAGCCTTGCACTGAAGCTCGCAAGGGTGAAGTAATCCAAGACCAGGCACCAGTATAATGAGTAAAGATTTTATAACTGAAAAAGACTGGAAATAAATAAACTTCAGTGAAATTGCTTCTGACAAGATGAAAAGATAAAGGCATACTGTTAATTTTGCTTTTACTAAGATGGTTTTAAAGTTTCCAGTTGAGAGTTTCAAACTGGTACGGTACAGAGGATAATACGCACTACTAAGGAAGCAGTATTTGGGCACAATCCATTGCTGTCAGTAGAAGTCCTTCTGTTGACTTACACAGGGCACATTAATTTCAGTGGAAGATCATATTTTAAGTCCTGTTTGTGGAAAGTAAACACTGACTCTTAGGCATGAAATATACATTATGATTCACCTCTACCTGCTTTTTAGTTATTGAAGGCTACCTTTTTTTAAAAATCAAAGCCAGTACTTCAGATAGCAAAAAGTTTGTATGTTCTTAATCTTTTATTTTCAAAACCTTCTCTCACTTCTATTTCAGGAAAAAGGGGACTCCAGGTGCAAACTGCTGGCAAAAATTTACCCCAAAATTTTAGTGAGGAAAGCTACAATGCTTGAACCCCTTAAATCCATTACTTAACGTTTCTGGAAGTCTGAGCAAACTCTTGCAAAGCAAGACACCTTGCTAGGATATTTCTGCAGGCTATCCCTACAGCATTCATACTGCTTGGCAGATCCATATGGTCAAGGAAGCCAAGAGGCATGTCAGAGTCTGGAAGGCTGTGATAAAAATAGATGGGGAAAATAACACATGTAGAAAGAGTTGTTTTAGCAGTCAGAAAATTACATTCTGTACTTTTTTCTATAGCTATGCACATTGTTGTTTTTAAAAGATGAGGGTTTTTGTGTAGTTGTTTGCTTTTTTTTTTTTTTTTTTTTTTTTTTTTTTTTTTTTTTTTTACCTTTTTTTCACCCCCAGTCATTTGTAAATGTCACCCACAAGCAGCTCTGTTTCTAGTTTTCACTGGAGGAAAGCGCCTTATGAGCAGGTGTAGATGGTAAAAATCAAATTGATGAGTTAAACTGATGGCTCCTGACAGTTTTACAGATAAAAATCTAAAATGCACCAGGATGCTGGAAAAACACAGTATATACATGTAAGAAAATGCTCCTCTCACTGTAATGGTGTCCTCTTTTAAAGGTTTTACAACTACTTCACTATAAAAATTTTCTCTGGGCTGAAGCCTGACATAAAATATCTCTGGTATAGTACAATTTCTTGCTTGTAATAAATACAATTAAAATTCATTTACGCCCTTTTCTTTCCTCTCCTTTTTTTATTCCTAAATTCCATATAAACAATCTGCCTAAAGAACTAGAAGACAAGTAATAAAACCATTTTACAGAAAATACAATACAGCAAACATCAAAGCTACATGAAATCGCTTATGTGCGTTGCCAAGCCAGCTCAATGCTGAGGATTTTCATGTCCCTAGCTATATTTGTACTTGTAGATCAAGACAGTGTCACCGCAAGTGACCTGTGAAAACGTAAACTTTCATACCTAAAATGTGTATCAACAGCCATTGTTTCTACAAGTAAATCGGGAACAGAACTACTTCCTACTTTTCAGCTGGGGAGATTAGCATCCCACTGTACACAGGGATGTGCATCTCGTCAGTCAATGACCTTAATAGTATCTGGGATTATTTTTGACTTTTCAGATCCAGCTAATACTTATAGTCCTTGAAAAAAGTCAAGAAATATTTCATTTAACAGATCTCTTACCTGGTTTTAGCTACTCTTAAATAGGTACGTGGATTTTTTATGTATCGGAAATTGCAGCTTTGGCAAAACAGTATCAGTATTGTTTTTAAAAAAAAAAAAAAAAAGGCAGCAGTGGTACTCATACCAAAATTCAGCAGCTCCCACAAATTCAGAATTCAGCCCTTTTTAAACTCTGTGGATAAAAAAAAATGACAGGTTTTCATCCTTGTGTAAGGAGATGGGTAATTTCCATACTTTGTCAACAGGGACTGCTAATGCTTGTCTGGATTTCTCTCCCTCTGCTCCACAGCACAGAGCAGAAGGGATGAGAGCGCCTGATTATCGTCTCAGCCTGTACATTTATGTTTTCTTGAATGCTCTGGCAGAATACTGTGGGCTTAAATGTTTGCATGGGGCGACTTGGGCTGTATATGGGACTGGCTGCTTTATACATAACATAAATGTCTAAATGTTAAAATCATTATTTGGGAGTCAACTTACTGACTTCTGCCTTCTCGAAGGACTCCAGGGGAGCCCGCTAACCAGAACGGTTGACCTGACGTACACAGGGTTTGCAGAACTCTCGGCCGAGTTCACTTGGCTTTGTTTCAACTAAGATGCTTACAAATGGAAATTTTAATATATGGAAGTGCCTCAGGAACCTGCATTTGGTTTCCAGTGATTCTTAGCTGTCACAAAGTACAAGCCCTGCAAGAAAGAAACATGAAACTCTGGGGTTTAGAGACATACAGGTACTAAATGAAGAAGGAAAAATATGTTTGTCCAGATAATTCGGACAAACCTGAGCAGCATAAAACTAGCTCTGCTCAGTTCTGCCAAGTAAATCCAAAATTCGCACTCTGAGACTTGTCCATCACAGTGGGAGGAAATATAATATCACACTCCTTGTACACTGTCCTCAAAATGAGGCAGCAGCCTGGAAAGCCTAATGCTGCACAGCTCACTTGGGACTGCGGGGCATCGTGCCCGTGACCGAAATGTGCGAAAGCAAACCCGCTGCTCCCCGTGAGGGGGTGATCCTGCACCACCACTCCTCCAGGCTGACTGTATGACACCAGCAGGTTAGAAAGCAAAGGTTGCTCTGCTGAAAGGTGGATTTACCCCCCCTGGAAAAAAAAAAACTCAGTTCAGGGTTTCTAGCAGAGAAGGAGAGGGGTCACCCGCTGCCACAGGCCCTCAGCCCAGGAGGGTGGGGGGTGATGTGATGTCCTGTCCTAGACGAGGAGCGCCGGTCGGGATGCTGCTTTACTGCATTGTCCCCCTGTATCCCTGCAAATCCTGTTAGAAGAGTCTTCCTGCAGCGAGCCACGGGCTCGAGATCACCTCTGCCTCACCAGAAGAGGTACAAATTACAGTAAGTTGCTAGTAAAGATTTTATTTATAAAGTAGTATTGTTTTATTGCAGAAGGTGGCACTAAAGGTACTGCTGAGGGGACATTTCTGGTCCAGCCACGCTGACAGCAAGCCATTCAGACTCCCCTGTGGACCTCAGAGAATCCGTTTTACTGTGGAAGCCATTTATTTCTTTATAAAATTGCTGTTCCTGTTTCCACACCCAAACAAGACTGAACGCCCAAGTTCCTGCAGAGCACTTGGGCAGCTCCCCCCAGATACCCCCCTCGGCCGGTGGGGGAGGGCGCTGTGGGGGCCCGGGGGGCTGAGGGCAGCAGGGGGGACACCAGCTCAGGTACGTGTGAGAACCTGATCCGCAGAGCCACAATCGCCCCCGGCTTTCTAAGACCAATTGTTATTACAATAAACTGATCATTGTGTTAGCTACAGATGTCTAATATTTCCAGCTAACTTCAGGTGAAAAAACAAAATAGGAGAGCAGGTACCAGATGGAATAAAGGCAGTGCTAAAAGCAGCAGTTAAGCAGTTTCTACAAAGTGTGTTTATAAAATATACATCTTGTTAAAAGGATGCACTTTTACACATAGTAGTGATATGTGCCTTAAAACTCTGCAACTGAAAATAAGTAGAAGCCCTTGACTTTGTTTAGGAACCCCGTTTTGCCCTCAAATATTTTTAACAACTTAAGTACTTTGTGGGCATGCTTTTGCTTTGTTTAAGGTTTGAAAATATTCCAGTACCCAAAGTGTAACTGAGGAGGAAAAAAAAGCAACTGGATAGAGTTTTGTTAATGGTTTACCGGGGAATCTTGATGTGTGATAATGAATAAAATGCAAATCTGTTTTACTGGCAATCCTCAGTTTCGATTTATGAGAAATTATTGATTTTTAGATTGCTTCCAGTTGGAAGAAAACAGAGATTTTACCAAACCATTTTTTTTCATTCCTGCTGTCATTAAGTATATCCATTTTTTTTCTCTTTTATGAAACTAAAAACTCTTTTCCCAAGAGGTCTGAGGATCAAGGCGCCTTTGAAGTGTCTGCGGGCAGGCTGCTACCAAAGGCACAGGTAGGCTGTCGCCTCCGCGCCGACGAGCGGGAAGGAGCCAGGGAGGAGACGGAAGGAGCAGAGGGCATGGTGTGTGCTTCTCGCTTTCCTCTCATCCCGCTAGCTGCTCTGGTCTGAGGCTGGAATGTAAGGACCAAAGTGGTGCTTTGATGGGAACAGCCATGTCAGTGGGGTGGCGGAGGTGTCCTGCCCTACGCAGGAGAGAGGAGAAAGGACGGAGGGGCTGTAGCTCACTACATAGGTCTTGCGGTACTAGAGATGAAATGAAATATCCAGTAACTTAAGAGGAAACACCAAAATAAAAACTCCACTCCCTGAAGTAGATAAGGTTCTTTCCAACAATGACAAAGCAACACTTGTATTAATTAAATGAGCTCAAAAGAGTCCAGAATAGATGAATGCAGGTATTGTAAATAAAGTCTGCAGTAACTTTGAGCTGTACATACTTTTAAAGTATACAACTATGAAAATCCACATTAAACAAGACAGTAGCAGCAGCTTCATCTTTAACTCCCTGTTCCCATTCCACCCCATGCTACCTAATAAGATTGCACAGATGGAACTAAAATGAATGTCCTTACTCAGCCCATAAATGAAAAAAGCTTTTTTCTTATCAGCATCTCTTAACGGTATAGTTCAACACTGTTTTAAAATGTCTTACCCAAGAATGCATGCATGCATGCCAAAATGCTTCAAAAAAATACATTTTTTATTTCATGTTTTGATTTATACATTACTCAGAAGAATATATGTTCATTTAATTATTTCAGTAAACATAATAATGGTATCACTAACTATACTACGGAGTATTTTCCCTTTTTTAAGGAATATGAGCCTACTTGTAATTAAAGGAATGCTATATTAATGATGCTGAAAGTCTCAGAGGGAAAAATTTAATGTCCACCTCTAATATTATGCCAGAATTACATGCACAGAAGACTTTTTAATAATCTTTGTTTCTTAATTTAGTTTTGATTGGCTATGAAATACAGAGTAGCACTCAAGGGCTCAAATTTCTACTGTCATCAGCATTCCTGCTCTATAAATTGTACAAACGCACAGGACTCCCGTCTGTAGGCTTCTTTTCAAGCTTCTGTTTAACCTATGAAGAAAATTAGCTGCAGGCAATGATAATTGCCGGTAATTTCATCATTTTTTAGCCACTGGGATGTGGGATGGTGTTATGATAGCTAGGTTTAAACATAAGCAGAAAATTGTATTTTTATGTTGCCATTTCAGCCGCAAACACAGGTTGGCAAGGTAAATCTGTCTCCAGTTTGCAAATTACAGCAGTAGCCACTAGGAGTCTCCTGGCTAAGTTCGTGATGAATTTACACACTACTCCTGGCTAAGGCCTGAATGCAAACCCCATGCTGAAGGCTGGATTTCAGCACAGGGGCCAGCCCAGGCGAGAGGCAGGTGCGACTCTGGGGCAGCAGGACCCCCGAGCCGTGAGCGGCACCGCGGGGGCTCCCGATGCTCGTACCGGGGGCGCAGCCGGCAAACGTTCTAGAAATAAGAAGTCAGAAGCCACCTACGCGCTGTTCTTGTAGGGCAAAAGATGGTGACAGTCATGAAAAGTCAGATTTGTTCCTTTTTATAACTGGACAGTTTTGTGAAATCGTAACAAGCACTTACAAAGAGGGAAGTAGAAGATTTCACCGGCTGTTACTCACTCTCGGGGATTTAAAGCAGATTTATTTTGTAAACTGAAATGCTGCAGGCCACAAGAACTAGCACTCCCAGGTACTTAAAAATTTGCTTACAGTATCTCTGCAAAGTGAATCCTGCAGTTCTGAAAATGTGAAGTAGCTTCTTTCTCTTCTCTCCTCTCCTTCCCCTTCCCTCTCCTCCCAGGCCAACTAAGCGTAAGCGTATGGTGCCAGACACGCTCTTACCAATGCCAAATGCTCAAAGTTCATGAATTACAGACCCACAGGAACGGTCATGCTGGCTCAAACGCCGTGACTGTCCAGTCCAACTCTGTGACTGACAAAGGACGGCCAGATTTCCTCAAAGGAATGCCACAGAAAGCAGATGTGCATCGTCTGCCAGCATGCGTGCCTCACTCTAAGCAGCTAGAGCTTGCTTTAAAACGTACAGGGAAGCCAGAGGTGACCAGTCAACCCCCTCCACTGGGGGCTGGTTACCCTGCAGGCAGGAGGAGTACTACCTGTTGGGGAAGGATGCCGTCACGTCTTCCTTACAGACACAAGCAACTCCGCAGCTGGAAACCGTGAGTGTTCACTGCTCTAAGCCATTCATTTGTTTATATGTTTCTTTCATGCATCTCTCCTCTTGAGCAAAATCGTTTCCCAACCTCTGAAAATCCTGAGCGACTTTAAAAATTATGAGATTTTAAACAAATAATAATTTGGAGGGCTATTTATTTGGCTTCTGCTTTTTGAGCTTCTCAGTTTCATTTTCAAACTTTTCTCTGCAACCAGAAGGACTAAGAAAATAAAGATGATGTTTTAAATGAAAGCTGAGAATCTCACATAATCATAGGACTCCAGGGGTTTGAGGTTTCAGAATAATCTCACGAGTTGTCAATACTGAATGTCGCCAGAAACTATAATGTTATTCTCAGAATAGATTGCATAAAAGCAGTTGTGGGATAGTTTTCCGGCTGCATGTTCCCCGTAATACCTACGGATGCTGTCCTGGAGGGTTGACCCAAAGGTACTTACAAGTGGTGAGCTGCCATGTGCTGGGTTTAGCTACCAACTAGAGGAGTGCTGCATTTTGCAACAAATCTGCATGTGCAAAACCTTGTTATTTGGTCTGTCAACTAAACAGGCTCACCGAGTAACATTCATAATAGACTCATAAGAACATTTAATTCCATGGGGAATATGCAGAAATAAGTAGGAGGCAAATTTTACCACTAACTGCCCATCTCCTCTGTATTGTACACTTGCGTGCATTGCAATGCACGATTGCATTGTGTGTTATTGCAGACTATTATCATCTCCCTCTCACAAACTGCCTTAGATTTTACCATAATCTCCCAGCAGGACTTGGGTGAACCTCTCAGTCTGGTTGTGTTTCAGGGATATAATCTATACTACACTGATAGCTGACCCAGACTCAACAGCTAGTACCTTTGTCCGTATAGTCTGTGGTGAACAGAAAATTACTAAGCCTGATCGGAGAACTGATATGGAAACAAAACAGGAGGCTGCTGCAACCTCCTCCTCTTCCTGCAGAAGCAGGCTCAGCTCTTTGGTACCCTTGCTTATTGTTAGGATATCTGAAAGGACCCTGACCTCCTCCAAGGAATTACCAGAAGGCAGTTGAGTGTTAACCTGATTTCAGTAACAAAACACTGGTACACAGGTATAGCACGAAAATAGCCAATACTCACAACAATAAACCCAAGCGTTTGTATAAGTCAATTCGGCACTTCACCGTGCGGAAAAGAAACCTTTGGATCTCTGTCATTTCAAATTCAGGATTTTTTAGTGCAAGAACATGCCTAACAGGAATGCACTCTCTTCTGCTGCCCACCTTCTCCAAGTATGACAGTGCTATCTTCTTAACTCATTTTCTAAAACTAAAAATGAACACAAAAATGAAAGATCTCCTCATTGGGAAATGCTAAAGGCTCAGCCTTCCAAATATCTAAAACCTTGTTTTGCAGGAAATGTGTAATTTCTACATGTAGCTATAGTACATATAGACATGAAGCATTTTTAGGGATAAGAGTGCTTTGCTGCTGTGCAGTGCCTCAGGAACGTCAAATATTTCTATCACTTTCCTAATGTTTCAAGTATGTCAAGCAATCACCAATGCATATGTGAATATAGTGTATGTGTACAATATACCTCTATACTGAAAGTAAATACAACCGTTTATCGTGTAGGAGCCAGTCACTCTACACTCACATCACTAAATACACTCCCTCATTGTGCGTGCTCTCTCTCTCCCTCTCCCCAGTTCTTCCTCTTTCTCTACTCCTCGTGTCAGGATTCTGGTGACCCACTGCATCTCAAGGGCTTAAGCAGCAAGTGAGCTACACCCGTCACCTCAGGTGACTCCTGAGCAAACTTTCATCCCCCATGACAGCATCAAGGACCTTGCTAGGTCAAACATTTTCAGGAGTTCTGGCACCATTTTTAATACTTAGATTTAATCAACATGTCTTTTTTTTTTTTTTTTTTTTAAATCATTATTCTAACTAGAGAGCGGACTGATAATCAAGGCATTCAGAAACTTAAAAAATTACTTAAGACAGGAACTGCTGCAATGTTTATCTGCACTAAAAGGAAGAAAAAAGTTTTGCCGGGCAGTTTCTTCTGCATTAAAAGAACAACTTTTCTTATTCACTACATGATGAGTTACTAAATGTCACTGATTGAGGGCTAAATCACAGCTATTACTATTCTGAGGGAGAAAATACATTTCAAGATAAAGAAAAAAGAAAAAGACCAAGCAGGGCACGTTGCTTTTATTTGTTTTTAAACAGTGGCTGCTTGAAGCTGCTCGGAGGTTTAGAGTGTCAAAGCCATGTCAGTAGAGATGGATTAGTGGGCAGAGAGCAAGTGGTGCAGTCAAAGGTTCACAGTGAATGTAATTTATTCACATAGCTCTGCAATTTATCACGTGGCTTATTACCATAATGTACGTGGGAAGCAGCTGCATGCGTGCACATAATGCCCTAAATGTATGTGTGGTTGGACCTGAACTCCTTACCGAACAGTAGTGATTGAAAATGATACCATAAAGGATTTAAAAGCAAATTTCCTTCCTGTGGGGATGCTGTCACACAGCAATGATGATTCACATACAGGCAAACAAATATCTTGTAGACTTCTCTCAATTATGATAACCTCACTTACCAGAACTCATTGCTTTTTCAAATCTAAATTATGTAGGTAATGTGATGTATATTTCCAGTGCTTTATTAATAGATGTAAGTACGTATGTTTTGCATCTCAAACTCACATTTTCTAGTCAAGGAATACTGTATTTTCCACTCAATATTTAACAGAAATATTCAGTGGCAAAGAAAATAAATTCTCCATGTTTGTGAGGAGAAACAAGTTACCTACAAGTTGAAGATTTCCTTTAACTTGAATAACCTCCTACAGCACAATCTACCAAACACTTAGGAGCAGCACAGCTGTAAAAGGTTGATATATATAATGTCTGCCTGGTTTCTCATATCTGTACGATTATTTACCAAGCCCAACATTTCCAAAACTAGTCTCTAATTTTAGGAGCATCTAAATGAAGGAGCTTGACTTTGGTCTCTTTTAGTTGGCTTGGATGCCTACAGTTTCAGTTAAAGAAGAAAGCTGTCAGTAGTTGGTAGAGCTGGCCCCCACCTGAAGGTGTTTCTTGCTGCGCTGTCCATACTCGCAGGTATGGACCTGCTGGTACGTACCTGCTGTGCACGGCAGCAAGACTCCAGCAATGCTGCCCGCGGCTGCGTGGGCTTGCCGGAAAAACTCCACCTGCCCAGCTCCCACCACCACTTTTTAAGCTTCTGCAGTTCTGAGTTTCTAACAATGGTCTCATGTTTGGAAATGATGCTGAATTATACCATGCTATGATGCTTTCAGGTGATCGTATTGGAATCAATTCACTCAAGTCTTTCGTGATCCAGGCAAACACACCCCAGTTATGGGTTAGCGCACTAGGAGTTTTATGCTGCCTTCTTTTAAGTCATTAAAAGTTGACCTAGAGAGACACCGAATTCAGACAAAGTCATGTTACGTCCCCATAAGTAGAAAATCTCATTGCCCAGCTTAATGTACTGCTCAGCATTTTGTTCACCAGAACCTTTCACATTCGGAATATGATGCAGATTTTCTTGGACAATTAAATGTGCGCTATAGGGCTTCCATTTTGAAGCCATCTATCACAAATATATACCCGTAATTATGCAAAATTAAAAGCTTGCCTTACCATAGCACAGAAAGTCTCGGGAGGATCTCCACACGTTATGTCTGGGGGATCCAGAGTCACTTTTACGTATTTGATCATGTCTCTGGCTTCCGGCTGGCAGGCCATGTAATCCCATACTTTTCCTTCTTCTGTGTAAATCTGAGTCTTACACACGTCATAGTGTCCCCACACGGAAGGGTAGTGCTGCATCACAGAGGATACGGTAACCCAGAGGGCATGAAGTGACAGGAATCTTGACAAATACATTTCTAAATCCTTTTATGTCACCTTCGTAAGGATGCTCAGTATTGGCGTATGTGCAGTCTACAGATTATACATATATGTACATATACATGTATGTATTTTATAAAATAGGTTCCAACTCAAATGTGAAGCATTAGGATAGGGTGTTTGTTTCACTAAGTTGAAGACTTTGGTAGAAGCCACCCAGACCCCGATGACAGCTTTTCACAGCAACGCAGAGGTTGTCCTTTGTCTTATAACTTATCTGTCAGGGCTTCTTGTAAAAGACGTCCAATAGCAGATAATATTTTGTGAGTTGCAGGTCTTCAGCTACACTGTCGATAACCCTGAGTGATCCTCCGTGTTCAGGGCTCGCAGGGGATGCCCAGACGCACTGATAAATCAGTATCCGAAGCAAAAGGATGAGTGTCTACAGGCTGGTGTCTGTTTCCCATCAATCATTCTTTTCTTCTGGCACCAGCACCCTTTTAGAAACAATAAGAGTTAGAGTTATTGTCCAAGAATCAATGCATTACAAAATATATGATATGTTGACATTTTGGAGGTTTGATGCAATATAAAGCAAATTGGTATAATATGGATAACCTTTACCGTGGGTGCTGTGCTAGAATGAACAAACTACCAAAATCATTCACAGTGAAAAGTATTTTGACAGGAAGGATTTAACTCTTCTCTAACAAAGACAGATTTATAAGGTTCCAGGTGAGTTACAGGTTTCTGCTTCCAAAACTGTATTTTCACCCTAGCAAAACTGGAGAGCAAACTACTGAACTCAACCATTGCCCAGATCATGCAGACAGGGGAGCAGGCAGCAGCAGGAAGGCTCTTCTATTAAAGTGACACAGAGATGGGTATCAGGGCTACCAGGTGCTGATAGTCTCTTGGTAAGAGGAACCTCAGTGAGCTGCAAAAGCCTTATGCGTTTCTTAGATTTTTTTTTTTTTTTAAGGGTAACAAAGATACTGCAAGCACACTTCTGTTTCCTTGAAATTTCTCATTAGCATTGGAAGTGCTTTGCTCTTTTTTTTTTTTTTCTTGTAACTGTGATTTACTGATCACACTGATGATAAACTACTGATGAAGATAATGGTTCATTTGTAGCCTACTACAAGGATGCTTTCCCCCTCTGTTATGGCAGTCTTACTTTCCTAGGTTTGGAGGTGGGGGTACCTGTGTACTCAGTGTTTATTTCATAGAAGATATATCCCCTTTCCTCTCCTCAGAAAGCAACTAGAAATTCCCTCGGTTTGTATCACCTCAATCATATTATTACAGGTATAAAACCCTAGGATGTTATTACAATGACTTAAAATATACATTTGCTAAAAAACACAGGTAAAAATACAAATTATGTATGAGGGAAACTGCAAAGACGGAGTAAGTTCCCTAAACACAGACAAGGAAAACCAGGGCTAGAACTCCAACTCACTTCTCTCAGCCTGCGCCTGGCGTCAGCCCGTACCAGCCGAGGACGGGGAGCCTGGGCACTGGGCTCTCTGCAGGAGGAGGATTTCAGCCAGCTGTCGCAGCACCTCTGCACTCTTTTTGTCTGGATGCTAAAGTCTAAGCAAACCCGTCAGACAGATGTTTAGAAATAACTGTGAGTCACCACTTTCTGCAGCCCGCTTTGCTTGTTCTCAGTTTTAAATTACGCCCGGTGTCATGAACCCTCCTAYACCCAAAAACCACGGGAAGTGGTATGTCACCTGGTGAGCTCCTTAGCATGCCACTTCAGTAATACGCATTTTCAAAACTTATCTTCAAAGCCATTCGCAAACGGCCTCCCTACATTTAAATAATGCTTCATTTTAAACTGAGCTAAACTACAGACACTATGAAATACCAACAGATGGTTGAATTGTGTTTCCATAGCAAAGTAATTTACAATAATTGCTGTATGGACGTAAATGCAATTTTCCATTATATTCATTTTATCAAGTGTTACCATACAACTCATATATTTTATCAGAATATGCAGAGAATATCTGAATTTTCATGCAATAACAATTCTCAATTAGTTCAAATATATTTAAGCTTCAAATCTGAATTTGACACAAAAGCAGAAATATCTAAGACCAAATTAAAATTAAATCTGTTTAAGAAGCACACTGTGTAGTACCACTGCTTTTTTATCGACCTTACATTCTTTCTTGTTTTCAGCGGGAATGTTTACTTATCTTGGAATTCAGTAATTCGGAGAACACTTTCCATGTCATTCTAAAGACACCTCATATTCTTTCCCTCTAGTCCTTTCCAATGTATTTTACTATTTTGCAGGGGAAATCCCCCCCCCCCCCCAAAACCCCATAGCTTAGAACAGTCATTATACAAAAGGGAAACAATTGCTCTGCTAAAAAAGGAGCCAAATTATTTTAAATTTGTGACAAATCAAAACATACTCTGTATTGGAGAAGGTTTGGTCATAGCTGGAATAAACAGTAGGTGAATATCATGTTTCTGTGTAGAAATAAGAAGTTACTCAGTTTAATTATCCTTAGACCACAAGCCTGTATATTCAGGCAAAAATAATTTGTTTTCTTTAATATTTTCTTTGCCAGCTCTACAGTTACCCGTAACCTTTTATAACTGCTGAGACTCAGATCCACTAATAAACAGGACCGGATAGGACTAAAATAATGTGAAGCAAGCCACTACCTTAACACACTGTGCTAAAATACTTCCCATATAACGAATTCTCATTAAAGTAAGCCAGAGTCATAATGATGGTCGTTACACAGAATTATAGACTATAACATCGATCGAATTTAGTGCACTGACAAGGAAAAAGTGCAGAGGAGTGCAAGACATCTGAGCATTAGGCAGCTGTAGCAGTGTACAACAGACATTCCTGACAAGAAGCAGCCAATTATAGCTTAAATTTCTGGCATGTAACCAGTTCTGATTAATAGTTTTCCATTACATTACAGACATATTATTAATGTATTAAAAATGTCAAGCTTTGGCAAGAACTAATACAGCATGGCTCAGTTAGTCTGCAATACCTTCTTTTAATGAGCCTCCATTGATACAGAGAAAGATATTGACCAAAGCACATTAAGGATCATGTGCTGAGCGCTGCTGGGGTTTTTCTGATGGAGCTATACMATTTGTCTTGCTTATATTTATTCCTGCAGAGTCACTCACGATATGCATTCTACATTTCAGTGCTCTATTGCTAAGGACATACCTATTTGAATTATTCTGTAAAAAAACGTTTAGAATAACATTTCTGAGGTTTACAGCTGTACCAGTTGCATAGCGCTAAGCCTCTAGCTGTGGGCAACGCAAAGCGATGTTTTTTTTTGTCCCCAGTGATGCCTGTGCATTTGACCTTACAAAAAAGCAATCAAACAAATCAGGAATAACTAATGTCTGGTGCTGCGATCCCCCGCACCCTGCGGTGCACACCCTGGGTATTGGGGGCCCATGGGGGTGGCAAAGAGGGAGCAGCGTCCTTACTGACTGAGGGTGAGAGAAGGGCGAACTGCTGGAAGGACATTAGTTAATGTATGCAAAGCCTCCAGAGCACGCCGCTCCTGGAGATCTYCTTTGTGGGGCAACAGCGGTATGAACTGCAGGACATTTTGGGCCTTGAACGTTCCCATGTGCCATAGCCTTTGCAATATGGAAAACACCGGGAGGCACCCGGGAGGCAATGGTGCTGAAGGCCACTTCTGCTGTCTCTGCCTTCCCCCAGAGCACTGCTCTGTCTGCAAAGTGCTGGGCGTTCAGGCCACAGTGAGTRTGTTATAGCCGTTTGAGAAGAACGGCACGCAGCTGACCCCCAGACTAAAATCAGCTGTGGAGGCAGCTCTGAGCCCATGCATCCCTTTCCAGGTGGGTAAGTCACACCTCACGCAGCATTTTAATTCTGCAGCCTGAGCAGATACCCCCTTCACAAACCAGATAAAATGCATCTCGCAAGAATCGGTGCCTGCAAAGAACTTCAGATCTCATTGGGGTTGTTAGCAAACACTCCTCCTCTGCCTCCTTCCATCACTGTGAAAATCCACCCCCTGCCCCAAGTAACTCCCTCTGCACAAACCGCATCGGCTGGACGCCCTGCACGAGCTCCCTGCCGGGAAGTTGCTGTGCAAACCGTACGGGTGGGCTCCTGGCCTCCCTCTTTGGCAAACAGCAGGTACGTGAAGGAGGTAATAAAATAACAAGCGATCGCCTCTCACACAGACCATGCATTTGATAAAGTATACACTGCCACCGCGCACGAGTAAGAATGAGAGCTGAAAGCGGTTATTATAACGCACGGCAGCCTGAGGAGAACCGGCTAAAAGCATTAAGCAAGGCACGGAGTGCGGGCTGTCACCTCCCAACACCGGCACCCACAGAACAGTTCTTTCCAAAGGAAACATGTTCTAAGTTTGTATCCCTAACAGCTTCAGCAGATGAATGTATCTAATCAACAAGGTAAGGTAAAGATTCTTTGTGTCCACTCCAGTTATTAATTATTTAAAGCCAGTTTAGAACATATGAAAAAACATGTGTTACAAAACAGAACTAATCCTCATACCTGCAACTTACATTTAATAAAACCCAAGTGTTTTATACATTGCTACACCTAGACAACTTGAGAGCCTGGTACATATAAAGCTCCGGTATTTAGAAAACCGAACAACCCAACCCCTTTTATAAATGCAAAATTATTCATCTATGCAAACAAGAAGGGAACCTGTATTTAACACTTTAATACTCACTTTCTGTCAATACTTGTATGAAAAAGAGTATATTCCAAACAATTGCTGTGGTGCCTTTGGACTCAAATGCTGCTCCAAACAAAGTTTAGGTTCTATTTTTATCCAGCTTATTTAACTATTTAGCAGAAAAAGATTTCTTTGCCTCAGGAGGAATTTAAAATGTCAATACCTATTGGCTGAAGAAAGTACAATACAGTGTTCTGCTACCAAAAAAACTGGGATTCGGCACTACACTTAAAATTTTTATTTCTGGTTTTCCCACATCATTCTTTGCTGAGTGACACCTCACACTACCGCTGCCATTACTTGCTGGGTATCATCAGCTGTCAGTGTATGGAGTAAAAGCACTTCAGCTACTTAAATTTTAGAGGCTTCGTACRTAGCTGCTTTTAAGTTTTTCCTCTAGAATCTTTATAATTGTGGCTTATCGCCTTAAATATCTCTGTACCTAGCATCAATCTGTTCTGCAAGTTTTTCCTCTCAGAATTTTTAAGTTAGCATTTGGGGCGGTTGCGGTTTTTTTGGTTGTTATTTTTCACCCTCAATAAGGTAATCCGTGCTCCTCCGGCAGTGTATCCAGGGTACAGGGCTACCAAGCTTTCAAGTCGTGGTGTGAGTGGATGACTTTCTAACTGTAAGTTCTTAGCCTCAAAACTGAATGAAAATGAAAGCCTACTGGACCCTGAATTTGTTCTGTGCTATTGCCAGATCTTACATACGTAGCTAGAAAGTTGGTGCCACTTCTTATCAGTGTCACAGGGTTGAGGGTTGACGGCAAAGTCCACGAGTCCATGAGAATATTGCCGCTAACTGCTGGGAACTCTCTGGTAAACATCCTTTAAAGCTCCAAAAACATGCCAGAAATCAGCCTTTAATTTTTTCCAAATAAAAAACCAGACCAAAACAAAAACCCCACACACCAAAAAACAAGCCGGGGAAAGTTCTACTGTGGTTTTCTTCCCCTCGACTGGCTGCCCAGGCCACGCTTCTCATCCTCAACTGCATTGTCCTTAGGCAAGACAGTGATTTATTCCCTCTCCACCGTTTGTTTCACTCACTGTCTCTGCTAACATCTCCGCAGAAGTAAGGCTGGCTCCTAGCACATCAGACCCGGAATATCGAAAAGTTGATTGCAGAACAATAAAAGTATATTCAGCAGAGGCCAAAAATGCACATGCACCAACTTTGAGAGTACAAAAGCATCTGTTTTGTCGGGTTTAGCTGATCTGCGCTGCCCGACGCCATGTGGGGTTTCTTTAGGCGTTTTGTGTGTGTGTGTGCGTGTGTGAACGTTTAGAAAAGCCGCCTGCAATTTCCGACGCAAGGGAGGGAACTGTTTCCAGGTTGAGTACCAGTGACCTGTCCGCTGCTCCTCGGCCAGCGGGGCTCTTCCCGCCACCGCCCCCTGTCAAACGGGACTGTTGACCTTCCTCGCCCCCCGCGCGGGAAAATCCGCGCTGAGGGGCGGGAGCCGGCGCGAGGGATGGGCCCCTCCCTCGGGGCTCTCCCTCCGCCTGCGCGCCGCGGCCGCGCCCCTTCAAAGCCCGGCGCGGCGGCCGACGGGGCCCGGGCCCAGCTCCCCG